>JBBBDQ010001264.1:727500-745000 GCA_037127315.1 Ascarosepion bandense
TTTAGCCTTCAAAATTCAGTTTATGGCAAAAAATCATATTTGATATCGATACCAGGAAATCAAAATTTGACTTACATCCATTCATTTTTCTTTCAGTCTACGGTTTCGCTTTAACTGGAAACAACTATTACTTTTTAGTCTTTCATGTCAACGTCCAAAGAGTCTGAGCTCCAGGACCATGGATTAGTTTTAAAGCTTTCATTACACCTGAGCAACACTGGGCTATACTGCTAGTATTGATTTAAACAGATTCTCTTAAAACCTAGTGTGCAACATAAAAAGATACAATGTTGTGCAAGCATATGCAGATTATCATATTACCAAAGTAAATAGTGAAGTTTTGCTTTTTCTCAAATTCTGACTTGTCTATCAAGTTAGAAAATTAATATTTGTGTCTATGACAAGCAGAAGTAATTCCCTCGGCAAGAATGGATGATAATACAAAAGAACTAAATACAGCAATTTAGTTCAGGTATAAAATATAGACACGATTGGGTAGGAAGAGCAAAGAAAAAGGAATTGTGAAAACACTTCAATGTAGACTAATAGTATATGCACAGTCCAGGATAGAAATTTGACTTTATCCCAATTCAAGAAACCAAACAAACACAAAAATAATTTTGGGAAAAATCTTTTTTAAATAAGTATGAAATAAAATATAATCAATTTGCAAAGAGGATCAAAAGGGCCATCAGTTTTTATGGGGTTAACAGTGAGAAAGTTTAACAAGTGTACTTAGAAAGTGAACAGTATCACAATAGAATGGTTGTTATTTAAAAAGAAATAAGCTTGAACCCAAGTCTTCCTTTGAAGGAAAAACCACTACATGTTCCAGTGCGACTTGACTTGTTTAAAATTTTACTGAGTAAAAATTAAAAAAATGAAGCATTTACTCAAATATCAGGTATATAATTATTTACTTATTTTTCTATAAGTAAATAATTATTACATGATCTAGGTTTCTACCGTGAGTAGTGTCTTCAGGCGATTTTCTATAATCGATTTTATTGTTTACCCCTTTTTTTTTATTTTTTTTTCTTAAGAATGCTCACAACTTTTTTTTTTTTTTAACTCACGTGGGAGGGAATTTTTGAATGCACAATTTTTAAAATTACAAGAAATTATGTTTTCATTCATGGTTGTATGAACCTAATAAGTATTTTTTTTAGTATGGTTACACTTAGTCATAATTTCCGTTCTTTCTCATTCAACAGTTCATTTTTGTTTAGAAATAGCATAATCTCTAACTTTTCTTGGCACAGTCTACATATTTTGCCACCGTTGTAAGGCTTGGCTGTTTTCACTATACTCCCCGTTATGTTTGGGTCTTTTCCATATTTTGATTTCAATTTCCACACATGGCTAGCGAATTTTGTACAGTTTTTTTTAAAGTTTTTTTTAAAAATATAGACTTGTGATTGAACCACCTGGTCTTAAAGGTGTTTTTGGTTGATCCCAAATATATTTTGTTTTGACCATTTAAGTCATTTACCTTTGCCTTGTAAATGACTTTTGTGTTGCAAAGTCCTTGAAGTGGACATTTATTTTTCCTGGAAAGGTCAAAATATAAATTTTCAAAATTCAAAAATGTTGAATGAACATTTCAACATGAAATCCCTAAGAGAGATCTCACGTATCCTCAGCAAAAGTCCATATTCCAAAATGAGAATAAAAATAAGATTAAAAAGAGAAATAAAAAAATAAATAACAGTTAAGATTTGAGAAATTTACGTCACAAATTTTTTTTTGTAAATCAGTCTATTTTCGGTTTTTACTTTTAGATATAGCTGTAATGTTCATTCAACATTTTTGAATTTTTAATATTAATTAGGATCAGGTTCTTGGAATTTACCTTCGTACTTTTCCATTTCAGATTAAAGTAATTTATCACACGCGCACACACACACACAAAAAAAAACAAACAAAAAAACTGCCTTCTTCCACCGAAAGCCCCGTGGCCCAGGGGTAGAGCCGCTGGCTGATGCCAGTTCGGTCGGGTTTCGAGCCTGGGTTAGGGAGCAATCGGAGTCTAACCGTGCTGATGAGCTGTGATACAGCGAAACAGATCTGTCTGCAGATGACATATATATATATATATATATATATATGACCTTTCCAGGAAAATTCCTTTTTGTAGTCTTCTAGATTTTCCTAACCAAGAATGATGTCATTGTAGTTTTTGTGTGGGGAGAGGGTGGGTGGGGATTAGACAAAAATGAGAAAGAATTGTCAAGGTTTAATTTACATCAAATAAAGAAATTGACAACATTCTGTGATATAATGTCATTAAGAGATTGGCATTTGAACTTCCTGCCAGCCAGAAATTTGTGTTAGCCAGAAGACAAACAAGACCAGACATTTTACAGATCCTTAAAGCACAAGACAACCAAGTAGAACATTTCTTACAATTCATTCTCAATTTTTTTTTTTTTTTTCAGTCAGTCAGTAAATTAGAATTACAAATAAGCGCCCCCCCTCCAACCAAAGAACATTGGTCCTCAACCTTTTTGGCCCAATACACTCTTTTCAGAGGTCAGAATCTCATTTACCTCCTCTTTCCAAAATTGTATGACAAACATTGAATTCCAAATGATATTCATATTATTTAAAGATTATTTTTCTACAGAAGTATTTTTTTTTTTTAATTTATACATTTTGTTAATTTTTATTTTTAATTCTCTTGATGAGCGTTTTTTAACCAGTAACAAATGAACACACACACACACAAAAAAAAAAAAAAAAAAAAAAAAAAAAAAAAAAATTATCTTTTTAATCATATCACCCCGAGCAAGGCGGTAATGCCACTGATGTGCAGGGGGATATATAAGTGCAAAAAGATTGATTAGAAGAGAGTGAAGAGGAAGACGAACCAGTTAGAAAGGAGCAAGAGAAGGATGGGAATTTTTTTTTTTTTTTTAATCGTTTCACCCTGAGCAAGGCATTCCACTGCCACTATTGCGCAGGGGGTTACATAGGGTCGGGGAAGTGATGGGAAAAGGATGGTCAGATACAGGAAATGTCAGAAGGCGGGTGATAGATGGGTAAGGGTACTGAGAATAAGGGTTGGTTGGATGGTGAGAGTGTTTGAGAGAATAGATGCAAGTTAGTGTGTTAGGAGGTGTCTATTGACCCTACATTTAAACTCCTGGAGAATGTAGCCGTCGGGGAAGCAGGCATGTGGAAGGGAATTCCACAGGCAGGAAGCGCAAGAAAAGAAGCTGTTGGAGTAGAAATTACGGTTGCATCTTATTTGTTTCACTGTAAAAGGGTGGTACCTAGTTGCTAATCTAGTATCTCGTGTAAATTCATACCTAGGCGGCACCAATGACCTAAGTTCATTGAGCGGGAGGTGTGAAAGTACTTGTAAAAGAGGCACAGGGAAGCCACGTCACACCGGTGAGAGAGTGGTTGCAGCCGGTCCGCCAAGACAGAATTGATCACATTACAGATTCTCTGTTGCATTTTGTCAAGAAGCCCAAGGAGAGTAGCAGGGGCACCTGACCAGATGTGGCAGCAGTATTCAATACACGGGCGGATGGTAGATTTATATATGTGCAGGATAGATTCAGACAGGAAAAGTTTCCGGGCCCTGCACAGAGAACCGACCTTCATAACAGCGGACTTAGCAATGAATTCGATATAGTTATTCCATTTGGGGTCCGCCGAGTGTGTAAGGCCAAGGAGGCGTAGTGTTTTACTCTCAGGGAGGCAAGCCTGTTCCATGCTAATGGGAGGAAGGTGCGATTGTCTATGATGGTTAATTGATAGCAGCTTCATTTTGGAAGCATTGAAATTCACGAGCCACTTCCTACCCCAGTCCACTACAGATTGGAGGTCCTTTTCAAATTCGTACTTGTCAAAATGGCCATTCTACTTAAGAAAAATTTTCATTTTTTTTGATATGTAATAAATATTGGCTCTGTAAATAAATACATTTGATTACATTGAGACCTCTGGTTGGAGCAGTGTTATATTACTGCTTACAGAAATTGGACGTAACTTCTGTACCGTTGTCAGCTAAATAGAAACAGGAGTTGGAAAGAGACTATTGGCGATTGTTTGTATTCTATTTCTTTTTTTTGTATATAAAGAATTTATCCGCAACTTGTATTTATTTTTGGTGCCGTTTTCATTCATTCAATTGTGCGCATCCAGTTTGACTTGGCCGAGGGACATCTAGCGAGAATTCAGCATGACTTCCTTGAGATCAAAATTCACAGCATTGTAATAGTCAACTCCAAAACCAGCTACTGAGTTAAAGCCATCAACGACCAAGCGGGTGTCACAATAGGATCCTTTGGGATTTACTTCCAAGCCTTTTTTTTTTCTCTCTCTCCAAGATTTATGTCCAATGTGTGTGGAGTTGTGAGGATGCTTTGTGCCAAAATCGTTGTTTTACTGATAAGATTTTGGCAAGCAGGTTTTTCGTTGTAAAGTGCTCAATATCAAGAGAGCATTAATAGGATTAATGTAGAAAAATTTGTCATTTAATGAGCAGGGTCATTCCAACTTTGAAGTTTTGTGAAGGCACCATTATGATGTCCTCTCATCAGGGATTATTTTTCAATCTGGAAACTTTGAAGTCACCATGACTCTGCTCAGGTAAGTGACAAACTTAACTACACTGATCCTATCAACACTATTCTGATATCGAGCACTTTATGAAAGAAAAAAAAAAAAAAAAAAAAAAAAAAAAAAAAAAAAAAAAAACAATCTTTGCACTATGCATCATCACAACTCAACATTATGCAAGTGTCCCTCAAGGCTCTATCCCAGGTACTATGCTTTTCTTGATGTTTATCAATGATCTTCCTGATTTAATCAGTTCACAAGTAGCCATCTACAATGACAACACCACCATTTACACTCTCCTCAATAAGAAATCTGCTGAGGCTGACAAAGTAAACCTGGCTGATGCTCATGATAAGGACCTCTGATTTGTGGTGGACTGGGGCAAGAAATGTCTAGTAAGTTTTAATGCTTCCAAAACAAAGCTACTTCAGACAAACTATCTCCAATCAGTATGGGTGACACTAATCCCTCAGAAAACAATACACTGCACCTCCTCGGCCTCACTCTCACAGTTGAATTCAAGTGGAACGACTATATCGAATCCATGGTTACGACTACTTCTAAAAAGGCTGAGTGTGTCGAGCCAGAAAATCTTTTTCCATCAGAATCCATCTTGCGCATATACAAATCTACCATTTGTTCGTACCTTGAATACTGTTGCCATATCTGGTCAGGAGCACCTGCTAGTTATCTCGGGGTTCTCGTTAAAATTTGATGTGGGGGGGGACGTGCAATTTAAAAATCCTGATTTGGCAGCTCGACTTCAGTCACTTTCGCACCAACAGGAAGTGGCTTCCCTCTGTCTTTTCTACAAATATTTTCAGAGCTTCTGCTCTAATGAGTTTACTCCCTGGTGTCTCCTCTACACAAAACTGGCATCTAGGTCCCGCTCTTTTACAGTGAAAAGGGGGGCAGGGTCAATGTAACTGACATTTCTACTTCAGTAGTTTTTCCTCACGCTTCCCACCTTCAAAACTCCTTTTCATAAAACTTGCTTCCATGATAGCTACAATCTCCAAAAGTTTAAGTGCAATCCCCACCATTTACCCCTTTGATTTACATCTCCCCCCCCCCCCCCCCGTATGTTTTTTTTGTTTTTTCCTCTTAGCTCTTGTAGCCCTCTGCACATCAGTGGCTCTATCTACTACCTTGCTTGGGAAAAAAAAAAAATTTAAATTATGAGAGTGATATGAGGTTAGGGTTACTTTTCTCTTCTCTGGTTTCATCAATGATTTCATATTCAACATCGGTTGGTGCTTTGTCCAAGGCAGGATGAGTGTTGAACAGATTCGCCACAAAGGCCAAATTGAGCTTGTAATTTGGGTTGACAACATCATTGGGAGTCAAGAAACTACGGCAGCCAATTTTGCTGGCCTGTTGTAACATGCACTCAGCCCTCTTGAGATGGTCGTTAATCTGAGAAAGAAATTAGAGAAGGGATCAGCTTTGATTAGACAGCTTCCGAAGAATAAAAAAAAAAGTAAAGATTTTCACACAGATATGGTGAAAAAAAAAAAAAAAAAAAAAAACTAAATTTTTGGGAGTCATGGAGATAAAATTAAAATATTTCAAGCATTGAAGAATGCATCAAGCTAGCAAGGGTCATAGATTTTTAGAATTACTTTTCTATACACAAGGTACCGATTAGTGACTTAGAGTTTATTCTTATGTGTCATATTTGATGGCATATAAGATGCATGGGTGTATAAGACATGCCACAATTTCAGCCAAGAAAAAATTACAAATTAGTAAAATTCTTAGCAAATTGTATGGCCGAGGCTATATTTATGATGTGAGATTTTGGTTAAACAAGCCATGATTACAATTTTAAAAAAGCCTATAAAAACTATTTTATCCAAAAGATTAAAAAATAAAATAAAAATCAATTATTACAATTGTGCAAGACAGCATAATTACCATTAAAATTTTTATGCATCTTCAAATCCATAAAATTTGTCTTTATCAAAACTGACACTCATTTTAAATACTTCTATCATCGTCTTTAAATAATGCGTCATCTTCCGTTCAATTGAGAGCATTGTTAATTACACACTTTTTAAAAGATTTCAAAACAATTTCTTTCCTAACCTTATCCCAAAGTTGCTTAACTCATTCGCAGACTTGTGCAAAGTCTAAGGCAATTATGCCATATAAGACGCAGAGGAATTATAAAATATATTTTAGTGAAAAAATAAATTCATCTTATATGCCGTCAAATACGATGCAATATTTCGAGGCCGAATTAAGTCGGCCATTTTTTTCGGCAAACAAGGAGAATACGAAAATTAGTAATAAATAAAATTAGTAAAATTCTTTGTCAATGGTACTGCCTAATCTATATTTACGAGGTATGATTTTGGTTAAACAAGCCATGATTACAATTAAACGAAAAATAATAGGAATAAAAACACGAGCTTATAAAAAAAATATTATATCCAAACGTAAGAAAACAAAATAAAAATCAATCAATTATTACAATTGGGCAAAAGAGTACAATTACATTAAAATTTTATTCATGTTCAAATCCATATAATTCGTCGTTTTTACCAAAAATCTGACGCTCATTTTCAATACTACTGTCATCATCTTAAAATAATGCGTCATTTTCCGTTTCATTGAGAGCATTGTTAATGGCTCACTTTTAAACGATTTCCAAGTAATTCTGGTCTAATATTAACCCATGCTTTCTTCACCCATTCGCAGACTTGTGCAATGGCGCTGCGTCTTTTTGTTCTTCCTGTAAATCTAAGGTCATGATTAGGCATTACCACCAACTTTTTCCATTGTTCCTTCCTTTTAGGGAAACAAAGTAATAATATTAAACGTGATGAAATTAATATAATGAATACTATCAATGATAACATCTGCATAATAATGACTTTTACATAATGACTATAAAGTCTAAGGTAATAGGAGTTGCCATGTAGCTAATTTCAGGCAACTATCGTGAATTTTAAACCTACATATGGAGGGGAATTTTACAAGATTCTTAGTGGGGGAGGGAAGGGAAGTGCAGCTTAAATGCCATCAAACACGGTACTTAGAATTCAGAGTTTCTAAAACCAAAAATATTTAGTGAGAGGCGGGGGGGAGGAGATACGGAGAGAGACCGCGGGGGGGGGGGGGAGATACGGACGCGGGGGGGGACGGAGAGAGGCCGCGGGGGGGATACGGAGAGAGAGGCCACGGGGGGGGGGGATACGGAGAGAGAGGCCACGGGGGGGGGATACGGAGAGAGAGGCCACGGGGGGGGGAGGGGGGGGGGTACGGAAAGAGGCCACGGGGGGGGGGAGATACGGAAAGAGGCCACGGGGGGGGGGAGATACGGAAAGAGAGAGATTCCTTACTTTGAGAGGGTCAAGTACAACACCAGCTTCAGGAGGAGAGATTTGATGCAGCAGGTATGTGTAAGCCTCAGAATCCTGCAGAGAGAACAAAATATAACTTTAATGTTTTATCAAATTACCAAAGTTCACTTCAGAGACATAAAAAAGGAACACATGAGTATTCTGGCCAGTAAGGAACTAGAAAGGTCATAAGTTGATTTCAATTGATTGAAGTTTCTTAAAGACTTGTCTTGTCTTTTGCATTAATAGTGCAGTGGATATCGGCTCGGAACAAGAAATCCGAGAGCCAAGTTCTAATTCCAGTTGAATTCATTGCATTCACTTACGCGCAAATACCCTTGGGAAAGGTATTAATCCGTATCTTCCTTCCAGTTATGGGTTAAAGAACAGGACAAATTGGGTTCTATAGCCTTGGCTGGCAACCAGTCTACTGCAGAAAGCAATGGCAAACTAATGCGGGATAATCTTCTGCCCAGTCAGTCACGTCTCTTTCAAGACATAATCACCCAAGCGTGTTTCACGTATGGCACTTAACTGACTGTCCTTTCTTTTAAACAACCTCAAGGATAATACAAAAAGAAAATATTCTATACTAACAAAGAAATGAATTTTCTTGGTCAGCTAAATCACTATCTTAATGCTTACTTATCCTCCTGATGTCAATTTAAACTTACACCTCAATTATGTTTTTCTAAAGCAAAACCATCAGAATGTAGAGAGGAGAATAAATTAATAAACAAAGACTTTTTTAAAATTTAAGTTTTATTTTATTATAGCACATGAATTATAGGAAAATAAGATTAAATGTTATATTTTTCTCCCTTCCTGAAATTATATCTGGCCGTTTACCTTATAATTAAAAAAAAAAAAAAAGAAAAATATTTTGGCAATTACCTTAATGTCTTCTGTTAAATTGCTTATTTGTAGACTTGACCCAGCATTACGCAGATGGTAATTGACCCACCGAATAAGAATTTGTTCTGGAGTCAACTTCTGCATATCTTCAGGACTTTCACCTTCCTCTAAGAGCAGCAACAAACCTGGATTATGCTTCAAGTCGATATCACTTAGCAAACCAATCTACCAAGCAGGGAGAAAGAAACGAGAGAGAAAACATTTAGAAACATGGCATGATTGGACAATTTTCCCTCCCCCAGAAGAAAAAAAAAATATTTGGGATCCCCTCCAGTCATCAAGTATACAAGAAATTTTTCCCCACCCACTTTGCTGTAAATGCTCACAGCCTAAAGCAGTTTTTAAAATTGCTAAAAGAAACATTAAAAAAAATTCCAGCCATCCATTTTATTCCAAGCACCTTGTCCATTTGAAACTCTACTGTATTATTAAAGATTTGGTATATGCAGGCGGGGGAGAGGAGAAGAGTGCACGATATTGGCATTGAGCATTTGTAGTTTAAAAAGTGCGAACAGAAAACACAGACCATGATCTCAAGATCCTTTGTGGTGTGAAATTGACAGTCACCACAGTGTGGATTTTATGCCCACACTTTGTATGGTTTAGACAAACAAATTATATATATATATATATATATATATATATATATATAAAAATACACACACAACACACACAGATTTTGCACAGAGAAACATGAAACCTGGTGTTGGTAGGTATTTATTTTTTTCCCCTATAAACTTGGATTCAGTGGAAACAAGGTGAGCAATAACTAAAACTATGAAATAGAGCCGATGTCCCTAAACATGAGCAGCGTCTACTCCTGTAGATTAAATAAAGGGTTTAGTTTGGAATTCTCTGTAGGTTACTTATACAGATACCTGATGAAGGCCAAAACAACAGAATTAACAAACAACAACAAATAAGAATTTGAAAAGGATTTCACTATATATATATATATATATATATATATATATATAAATGAAGATTAACAAAACTGGTTATAAAAATTTCTGATCAATACTCATATTTAAGCAGATATTCTGTTTATAATCAAGCAGTATTATATATTTATTTCTACCGGCCTGATTATGATAAATTTTTATAACAAATGTGTGTCATTTGGTAGGATTCGAACTTGCGACCCCTATCCATATAGGGTTCACAGGTTCAAATGTAGAGTTATTACGATGAATTCGAAAATTGTGTTATAGGCTTCATTTGGCTTTTAGACTGATCATCATTTGTGATCGAGAGGTCTAAGACGTGCCAGATTACATGGTGGCTTCCCTATGTGGATAGGGGTCGCGGGTTCAAATCCTGTCAAATGACATGTTACCGTAACAAAAATTTATCGTAAATAATCAGGCCGGTAGAAATAAATATATAATACTGTTTGATTATAAACAGAATATCTACTTAAATATGAGTATCGATCAAAAATAATGTTCAAACAAATCATTTCATATATATATATATTTTTTTTTTTTTTAAATAACTTTAATCCAAAAGGAAAAGCAGAAAGGTAAATCCCAAAGGCCCGATCCTAATTAATATTAAAAAAATGATACAGGTAGAGAGCTCAATGCAATTAAAATTACAGAGCCAATTATAAAATAAAATAAAATTTCGATGTTTTGAACATCGAAATTTATTTTATTTTATATAATATATATAGTTTTTCTCTAAATAAAATTTAGAATTTTATAGAAGTAATTGATTTACTAGTTTATAAAGTAAGGTTAAAAACCATAATTAGATTAATTATAAAAAACTGTCCTTAATACACACAAAACTTCAACTATTACCTTAAATACAAACACACCTCTTACCTATCCACCTATTACCTCAAATGCAAACATTCTACTTTCCCCCTACATTAAATTCTACTTATTAAGCACTTATTACCTACGTTTATCTAGTACCTAAACAACCCTAACATTAGAATTTACCTCTTACATTAAATTTTACCACAAACGGTGATATAATTAAAATTTGAAATTTAATTGAAAAAAAAAAAAAATCGACTTCCTGTTTCCAAAATTATGATTAAATATACAAATTTAGATTATTTACGAAAACCCTACTTATATACAATAAATTATTCTGTACTGAATATGCAACCCAACCCTCACCTGTTCCCATAAGAAATCCTAAAAGATATCGTCTAGTCACAAGAGATATACATAAATAAAACTTACACTCCCCCACACCAAAATTCTAAAGGTCAATCAGCAGTACTTACCACTAAACACCCACCACATACACAATTGACTAGATATAATAGAAATTTACAATAAAAAAAATGGTTTCCAAACTATAATAATAACTAAAAATTAATTTAATAGAAAAAATATATTCCCTAAATCCAAAGTTAAAATTAAATATACAAACTTACATTAATTATAAAGAATGCTTAAAAATATCCGTGCCAACCATTACCGGCTCTAAGAAATCCATAAGGATATATAGTCTAGTCACTAGATAATAAAAACTTACAAGGTTAAATCTGTCTAGAATTCAAAGACTCATTAATCAACCACTTAAAAAACACCCTCTCCAAAAATTCAAATGGTTAGAGACTTATTCCCCTATCACTAACCCCTACCAACACCTCTAACAAAACTAAAATATAAGGAAAGAGGATTTCCATTACTTTACACACTGCCTGATGAGACATTGAAGTTTCAATGTCGAAACGAACGTACCTTTGTAGCAGATTATATATATATATATATATATATATATATATATATATAAGGGAAAAACTACTAAAAAGTGGTAAGTTTAAAAATGTATTTTTTTATAGTATTTATTTATTTCTATTATATTTTATATTTCAGACCATCCTCGGCCTTTCATCAGAAACAAATGATTTTAAAATTTAAATTAGAAACGTTTTCACGATGAGCGATCATGGAGAGATTTTTTAAATCACGTGACGCAGAAAGTGACAGATTTTTTTTTTTTTAATATTCGTAAACGCAAACCCATTCCTAACAATACCTACAAATGTTTTAAAGAAAAAAAATTTTTAAGCATATCAAATATAATATTAAATATAATAATAGAAATAAATACTGTCAAAAAATACATTTTTAAACTTACAACTTTTTAGTAGTTTTTCCTATACATATTAAGACAGTATACGTGGATCATCACTATATATATATATATATATATATAGTTTGAGGTTATATAATACCAATTCCAGAAAGAAAGGATGATAAAAGTTAAAGTTTCCCCTGCTCGCCAGGCAAATAATAAATTAAAAAACTCACCCTAATTACTTGCCAAAGCAGACCCAGGACCAAGTGAGGTGTTCCTTCTTTTATGTCCCCTGCTCCAATGTTTACAATGTTGCAACCAATGGAACGGGCAGAGTTTAGGGCCAGCACAAGATTTTCATGTCTGCGGTAGATATTTGGGTGATTCTTATTGATTCCTCTCTCATCAATTGTTTCTGGACATGTGATGTTGATCAATTTACTAAGAAGACACAAAAGACAGGTTTTTAAAAAAAAAGTTTATAAATATTTTTGGAAGTCAGTCGATTATGTGATTTGGGTCTCAAAGTTCTGGTATCTTAAGGCGTTTTATGTCAACTGATTCTCCAATGCTTTTTTTCAAATGCACAACTAGAAGTTTGAAGCAAAGTAAGTGGGGAGCCGGTCAAGAATTGTTTATCCAGGTTTGCGTGATCGTAAAATATATTTTCTCAGGTGTTTACATCCAGACATTACTTCAGACCTTTCTGTCTGGAAATATTACAGTCAACTTTTTTGAAACTAAGATTACATTATAGTAGAGTATCTTATCTTTTTCTGTTAGTAGTGGGAGTCCGTTCTAGTGAAGGGTAATTGCATACTGTTGCAGGTTAACGGAATTTGGCCTTGTTGTAGATAGCCCACTATAAGTCGTAAAATGATTATAAAATCAAGAAAAGCAAATTGGGTAGAAAATAACATTTATATATACACATATCAATTAATGTCTTTACAATTAAAGTAATACTTGAATATAGGTCCAACGAAGGTTAAAATGTTCATGGCAAATAAAATGCTGAAAGATTTAGGGCTTAGGAATGTGGGGAGCGTGTAAGTGAGGAATGTTCTTGATGTAGTCGCTCCTTAGATCAGTAAGTAGTTTTGAGACAGGGAAGAAGGAAGGAGAAGTAAAGAGACGAGCATAGTAGCCACTTGACTTGGTCAAGGGAGATATTACTCTCGTCTGTCACAGTCGGTCTGTCTGTATTTGCTTTTTATATCTTTTTGGATCACAGCAGCTCATTTGGGATTTCACACTTGTATTTGGTTCTGGGCTTCCCATTGGCTGATAAATAAAATTTGCATAGGCTCACGAAATGGAAATTTAATATTTGATTAATTTTTATTTTTCAACTGGAACATCTGTGCAGATCCACCTGCGCACAGACAACTTTTGGTCATTTGCTTTCTGGTTATGAGAAAGCAAACATCCAGTCCATCGCTTTTGCTCGGTATCACAACATAATTCACCGACTTCCAAATGGAAATATTTAAAAGCTCTACATTATATATGTATTGAGCACTTTTTAATACAACTGTATACGGGTCTGATTTAATTCTGACCAATAATACACACAATTAGGATTCTCATTTTTTTTTTTTTTTTAATCATTTCACTCCAAGCAAGGTGGTATTGCTACTAAGATGCAACAGGTTTTTGAAAGATTTAGGAAGACAGAAAATGGCAGTTTCTGTTGCAATTAAATTTGGGGGGGAGTAGAGTTACAAATCTTGTTTATCAAGGAGTCATTTAACTAAAAAGCTTGAAGAATCAGCTCTTGGCTGCCATTTAGATTAGTTCTCTAACAAAGATATTTTAAAACTCCTAATGTTCTCAAGAAGTATGAGGTAGGATAATGCAATTGCTATGGAGACAGACAGTGGAACTGGTTAGACAAGTTCAGATTCACACCTAGTTTGTAGCACCTCATTTTGCAAAAATGCTCTTCGGTAAGGCACAAAGCTATAGGGGAGAACATGGACTGGACTTTCTGGCTTTGAGTTGCAACTATTCTTAGAAAAACTTGATTCCAAACTGTAAAAGCAACAAAAGGGAAACCATTTCACTTTCTTTCCCCACAAATAATTTATAAATAAAGCAAAAGGAAATCTATTCCTATGTCCTGAAGAGTCAGGAGGTTTATTTCAAGGTAGAGGCCAAACTAAAAATTTCAACATTATTCATTCCGCCAGTCATGTTGTTCTGGGTCTAGCAGAAGTTTCAAGAGTACCAATCTAATGACCACTTTTCTGTCAATATGCACAGGCTCGGGACTGTGCAGGAGAAAAATTCATTTCACTCTGAAGTTCTGCGATGAGGTGTTACACTATATTCCTAGATTATTGCCCTTATATTTGCTGCTGTGATAACATGTGGCCAACAGTCCAGAGATATCATGTACATATGTGCAAATACCCTCAAGAAAGGTATGAATATGGTGCTTCTATCTCCAGCTCTGGAGAAAATAGCATGACAGATTGGTTGACAACCAGTCTACCGCAGAAAGTAATGACAAACTAATGCAAGAAAATCTTCTGGCCAGTCATGTCTCTTGAGACATGATCACCCAAGTGTGTGCCATGTATGACAAAGAAATTCATAACACACAATATTCTGATATTTAAGTTTTTCTCCCTCCCATTTTTAATTAGCCAAGAAAGCACTTGATACTATTATGTTTCAACTTAATTGATACAAACTTGAAGCAAGGAAGGGGGAGAGGATTAGAAATGTTTTTTTTAAATGAAAAAGAAAAAAAAAAAGAGGGAAATGAGGAAGGGGGGGAAAAAAGCAACACAAAATTTGGTGTAAGTGAAAAGGCTTACCAAAGTAAAATTCCATCTGCCATTTTGTTGTAAAGGTCATTGCTTTCAGCATCCAAAGGAAGATAGGCTTTACATTCAGGATCATGGCCTAAGTTCCTGAAATTAAAAAGGAAAGAATATATCAAACCACTGCTGATACCAACTTTACGATGGCAGAAAAAAAAAAAAAAAAAAAAATTATATATATATATATATATATATATATATATATGTCATCCACAGAGATCTATTTCACATCTCATCAGTACAGTTAGACTGATTGCTTTTTACCCAGGATTGAAACCCAACCGAATTGGCATCAGTATATATATATATATATATATATATATATATATATATAAAAACGCTATATATTTTTTTTTAATTTTTTTTTTTTATTTAGACTTAATAGGTTCCTTTGAACTAATTAGAAATAATTTAGAGTATTTGGGGGCCCCCTAGCTGACAAAAATCTTAAATTCAATACAGCCTCCTTCTTGGGCCATTTTTAGATTATGTGGATGACTAAGTATACTCTTAATTGCCGACTGAACTCTCAAAGAGAAACCTTTAACAGTAACCACTGTAATTGAGCTCTCTTAGCTGCTGGTGTGTGTGTATATTGCACTGTGCACATAACACATTAAAATCTCCCCGCCTCTCTCTCATCCATGCACCGATAGCTTAGGGGTAGAATCTCTAATGCCAAATCAGACAAGTTTCAATCCCAGCTGAAAGCAATTAGATGTCTAGCCACACTGACTAGCTGTGATACAGGGAAATAAGCTTGTATGTGGGTGACTATAATATTAAGAGGAAAACTCAACCCATAATTAAACGGTTATAAATCCAAATCTGCTTCTTTCAGACCCGTAGAAAAATAAAAGTTCATTTCACTCAGAATATTCAAAAGATTTTTTTTTTAACAGAGCGGAAATACGTTAGGTGGAGGGAACATCGTGTTTACATTTTAACCAAAAGTGTCCAATTTGAGAATACGTACACCAACAGAAACACAAAAAGAATACATACAAAAAATTTTTTATTCAGTTCATTTGATTTATTGCACATCAAGCATTTTTTTTTGTTTTTTTTATATCTATTGTTTGCTTGCCCATCCAGCAACCATTTCACTCGTGGTGTGTGTATATATTTTATACAAAAATATCTAAAGAGAGCTCCCATTTATACAGGCATGAAGAGGGGGGGGGTTTAACATCCATAATAAAGAAACCCTCAAATTTTATTGCCCTGCCCCCCCCCCTTTTCTTTTTTTGTCATTTCACTGCCACTGTTGTGCAGGGGGCGACATAGGAGGGGGAAGTCATGTGAAAGAGTGGTTAGGGGGCGACATAGGAGGGGGAAGTCATGTGAAAGAGTGGTTAGGGGGCTACATAGGAGGGGGAAGTCATGTGAAAGAGTGGTTAGGGGGCTACATAGGAGGGGGAAGTCATGTGAAAGAGTGGTTAGGGGGCTACATAGGAGGGGGAAGTCATGTGAAAGAGTGGTTAGGGGGCTACATAGGGGAGGAAGTCATATGAAAGTTTTTTATTGGGCTACATAGGGGAGGAAGTCATGTGAAAGAGTGGTCAACCCTGATCCTGACACTAACTAAAAGTGAATGAATGCAAAGGATAAGAAATTAAACATTTGAAATATTACAATGATTCATTTGCAATTCTGCAGACATCAGGTAAGGTATTTGAGTCAGAGCCAGTTTAACAACAATCTTAACATCTACAGATTTGTAAAAAAGAAAAACAGAATGTATATAAATAGATGAGAAAAAAAATAGCTTCATACAAAAATGGAAATGTTTTCAGGGTTGTCAAATCTAGAGATACAAGATCATTTTTGTCTTTTTCTTGGGTGGATCCCAAACTTGCTGTCATAATAGAAACATCAGGAAGCTATCTAAGAATTTATGCTTAAATTAACCAAATTTACTTTGGTAGCTGTTTACTCAAGTTTTTTTTTTTATAATTATGTGGCCCCAAGCAAGGCATTTTACTGCCACTGTTGTGCAAGGGGGTCACATAGGAGGAATGTTATGAGAAAGAGTGATAGGTTACAGAGTGTCAGGAAGAGATTATGAGAAGGAAGAGAATACTGATGAGTGTGGGGTAGACGGAGAAAAAAGCATGAGAGGTGAGACAGGAGGTGACTATTGACTATACGTTTTCATTCTTGAAGCTTGTAGCTGTCTGGAAAGCAAGTAAATGGAAGGGAATTCCACAGGCGGGAAGTGTGAGAAAAGAAGCTGGAGTAGAATTTGAGTTTACAATTTATCAGTTTCACAGTAAAAGGGTGGGACTTAGTTGCTAATCTTGTGGCTCAAGGAAATTCATTTATAGGGGGCACCAGTGAGCTAAGTTCATTGGAGCAAAAGCTGTGAAAGTATTTGTAGAAGAGACACAGGGAAGCCACATTGCACCGGTGAGAAAGTGACCATATCCTAGCTGCCAAGTGGGGTTTCAATCACATTACAGATTCTCTGTTGGATTTGGTCAAGGACACCTAGGTGGATAGCAGGAGCACCCAACCAGATAGGGCAACAGTATTCAATGCACGGGCGGATGGTAGTTTTATATATGTGCAGGATTGTTTCAGATGGGAAAAACTTCCTGGTCCTACACAGAGAACAGACTTTCTTAGCAGCGGATTTAGCTATGGATTCTATATAGTTACTCAAAATATGATGTATGTATTGAGGGTTTCAAAACCAAGCATGCACTGGAAATTAATGATTTGGGTAGATCTTTACACTATTTACATTGTTCAAACTTGTCCTCATCTTTGTTGCCATATTCACAAAAA
>JBBBDQ010001264.1:750000-805000 GCA_037127315.1 Ascarosepion bandense
GTGTATATGTGTGTGTATGCACGCATGTCTGTGTACTAAAGATGCTCAAAACAAAACAAAAATGAAAAAAAAAAAAAAAAAAAAACTGAACCAACTGCCTATGATTTTTTTCTCCTTTAACCTACCATAATAAATTCTGAATCATTTCGTTCAAGTTTGTGACAATCTGAATTAAAAATTTTAATGATGACAACAGTCTTGTGACAAGAGTGATTGCAGTGACAATACAAGTGCCTCACCCCCTACTGCATTGATGGATTAAAATGATCTAAAGTTTAGGGATTCTTCACTTTCATTATTAATTGCAAATTTGGACAATTTGAAAAAATAAAAAAATGAAAATAAAAGTTAATTTCTTTTTAATTTGAAACCCAAACATGTGAAACTAGGTTTAGGTTTTCTTTCAAGAATTCAAAGCAAAAGCATTAAAATTTATTCTTGTAAAAAAAATTATATGAATATATAACGAGTATTTAACTTCATATTTATTCAAATCTCTTCTCTTGTACTGATATTTATGAATTTACAAAAGTTGTTATTCTTATATAATCTGGTATATAAACGTTGTAATGGAGTTGGTTCACATTTTTATAAAATTGCATTTTTGTAAATAAATTAAAACTTGAGAAAAAAAAGTCAAATGTACAAATCCAATTTCATGATTGGATTTTATTAAAAAATTCTACATATTATCTAGAGAATAAGCAATCCCATAGTAACACGAGAAAAATCATGTTTTTGAGACTTGCTTTCTTGGTAGGAAATGTACATTAAGAATTAGTCCTAAAATTCTCACTTTGGATTTTGCTGGGGGGGGGGGGGGGGGTTAAAAAAAAAACCAAAACAAAAAAAAAAAAACAAAAAAAAAAACAAGCAAACCAATCTCTAAACATGGAAGAGTCGAGTGTCAATTGTTTTGAGCAGTACAGGATATACAAATGAGAGTTGCTCTGATATTTACTTGAGAGGAAGGGTGCAAGAATTCTATAAGTGGATACGTTTATGAGGAAACAGATCTTTTGCCCTAGCCTCATCTATACAGGAAAAAAGCAAAAAAAAAAATAAATAAATAAATAAAAAAAATAAAAATAAAAAAGGGGGAAAAAAATATTCTTTTTAACAAAGTTTGCTTCCTTTGCACTTGGATTTTAACATCTGTAGACATTTCCTGTCACTAGAGAAAACCTTACGGGATATAAATTCTTTAAACACAAATGCAGATCTAAAGGAAGAAAACAACACAGAGTCTAGATTTGTTCCTTTGCAAAACAGGCACAATTTAGAGCAATTTGCAAAGCCAAATGAAATCAGGGCAAAGAATTTCCGGCCATTCAGACTTATTGACCCAATTCTGTAAAGAGAGGAAGACAAAACATTTAACAGCATTACGAAATGATCCAATCAGAAACTGTGGCTTAATCATTTCGCATGATCTTCAAAAAACACATCTCGGCAAAACAAATCACACAAACAGAATAAAATTCCATAATGAAAACATTTCCTCCGAATTCAGGAGACAAAAGCGTACATTTCATTGATGCTTTTAAAAGAAAAACAAGTTCCAAGGATGGAAGGAGTAGAGATTGAAGTGCAACAACCAAGAAGTTCATCCAGGGCCTTGGGGGGGGGTGTCATCCTTAAAAAACAGTGGGTGAGACAGTGTTTTCTGGGTTTTTTGTTTTTTTTCATATCACCCCAAGCAAGGCAAAAACGCCACTGATGCGCAGGGGGCTACGTAAGAGTGAAAAGATTGGAAAAGAGTAAAACCGGAAACCACAACCTAAACAGGAAACAAGGGATGAGCCTCTTCACCTGTTCAATAGACGTGGGTGAAGTGTGAACCGGGCGATAGTTTAATCTATCTACTCCAATTGAAAAAAAATAAAATAAAAAAAGAGTGAAAATATTGGAAAGGAGAAAAAGAGAAAACTGGAAACCGCATCCTAAACAGGGAACAAGGGATGAGACTCTTCACCTGTTCAATAGACGTGGGTGGAGTGTGAACCGGGCGATAGTTTAGTCTATCTACTCCAATAGTAGGGGTATTTGCATTGTGGTGCAATGGATGTCGGCCTGGAATGAGAAGTTCAAATTCCAGTTGAAACTTTTGCAATCTTACATACAAATACCCTTGGGAAAGGTATGAATCTATCTCTTCTCCCTCCAGCTATGGTCTAAATAACAGGACAGATTGGGTTCTACTACAGATAGTGATAGCAATCCACTGAAGGAAGAACTTCTGCCCAGTCAGTCATGTCTCAAAAGAGACATGATCACCCAAAAGTGTATCACATATGGCTGAGAGGCACATTAATGACACAAACAGCTAGAAATTGTTCTGAAGAAGAAAAACCAAAACTAAGTAAAACCTCACAAGAGCATCCCCCACCACCAACTACTCACAAATCCCAGAACTTACCCTGTTTGTAAGTCATTTTTTTTTTTTAATCATTTCACCCCAAGCCAGGCATTCCACTGCCACTATTGCACATGGGGCTACATAGGGGAAGGTAAAGAGAAGGAGTGGTTAGATGTAGGAAATGTCAGAAGGAAGGTGATAGATGGGTAAGGATACCGAGGATGAGGGTTGGGCAGATGGGAAGAGTGTTTGAAAGAATGGGAGCGAGTTAGTGTGTTAGGAGGTGTCTATTGGCATTACATTTAAACTCCTGGAGATTGTAGCCATCAGGGAAGCAATCATGTGGAAGGGAATTCCACAGTCGGGAAGTGCGAGAAAAACTATTGGAGTAGAAGTTGTGGTTGCATTTTATCGGTTTCACTGTAAAAGGGTGGGATCTAGTTGCTAATCCAGTATCTCGTGCAAATTCGTATCTAGGGGGCAGCAATTATTGTGAAAGTCTTTACATTTTATCAATTCTATATTCATTCACTCCATGTCTACATATGTAAACAGTACAATAATGACAAGGCATAAATGGGAAGAGGACTTTCTAAATGGCCAAAGAAGAGATTTCCCCTGATGCAATCAACAGCCACATAACCAAGGTGAGGGATGGACTCCACCAGGTTTATTTTCCCAATACATGTGAGTGAATACCACACCAGCTCTTGACCCCAGAAATGTGGAGAGAACTTTTCATGAAATAAATTTTGTCATTCAGTTAGCAAAGTGCAATATGTGATGCATGCTTGGGTAAAATAATATAAAATCTCGGTCAAGTTTCAATCCTGGCCAGAAGCAAGTGGATGTCTAGCCACAATGTTGAGCTGTGATACAGTGAAACAGGCTTATATGTGGATGACTAATATATTATGCTCATTACGATTGAGCTCTCTAGAGAAGAAAATTTTAAAACAGTTTCCACTTCTGCGATATATGCGTTGCTCTCCAGAAATGAATTGAGTTCTTTTGGTGGCTGGTGTGTGTATACACTGCTTATATACAACACGGTTAAAATTTCCCTTCTGATTCCATATGTCTATGGCTTAGGGGATAGCGACTCCGACTGACACCAAATCGGTTGAGTTTCAATCCTGGCCAGAAGCAAGTGGATGTGTCTAACCACACTAATGAGCTGTGATACAGAGAAACAGGCTTGTATGTGGATCACACACACACACACATTCTATATATATATATATATATATATATATATATATAGAGAGAGAGAGAGAGAGAGATATAAGAAAAAATTAAGGCAGACATGTTATTTCATGGTAAATCGGAAGTATGTAGCCTATTTCAGGCGAACCATCATCAGTTGTGTAAAATCCTTCATAAAATAAAGACAGAAGTAGATGATGGTTCGCCTGAAATAGGCCACATACTTCCGATTCACCATGAAATAACGTGTCTGCCTTAATTTTTCTTATATTTGCTCTATATGTATTTATATACATATATATTTAGAGCTCTCTTAGAGAGTCATACACTGTATGTGCAAGATACTCCTTTGGATTCTTCTATATCTACACTGCATGCTGATATGTCAGAAAAAGGTATTTATATTGCAGAGAAAAGAACTTTAATTCCTTATCCCAAAATTAAAGTTTCAAGCATGTTCCTGCAATGGATACTTAGAAGAGAAAAAAGAAAAAAAAAAAGTAAAGAAAAAATGTTTAGTACAGTATACTCTACTATCAACTTGCACGTTTGGCTGTTTTCACATGGTGTAAAGAGGACTTTTCATTAATATGCTACTGAGAAAATTTTAGCTTTAGTTTTTTGGTACTATGAATGTTTGCAAGGAGTTGCAGGACATTAAGCATTGAAAAGAAACTTATATAAACAGTGAAATGCACTCTTCTGGGTCAGGTCTTAATTATTTCATTTTAGAAAATACAATTTTTCCTAATGTTTAGGTTGATCTGATCTAATTGATTCCATTGTTATATATATATATATATATTTTTTTTTTTTTTTTTTTTTTTTTTTTTACTTCAAGATTCTTCAGTTATACAGTGTTGAAATTATCTTCAGGCCCAAATAGAACATGAAACAGGAACGGACAAAATTTGAATGGTCTTAGCTTTGTTGCTAATTGAGTGACCAAAATAACTTTGCTACCATTTTTTACATTTTGTCATGCTCTTTATACTTATATATATATATATATAAGTGTGTGTGAGTTTGTGACCCTGGGTTTCATGCTCTTGTGATTGTCAGACAAACTAATTTTTTAAAAAATTGGCTATGTGTAGGGCTGTGTATATTGGTGTATTTTTGAGGAAGTAGGAGGAAAATTTGTTGTCGTGACAAACGCAGACATATATACATAGCTGTACACATTGACGTATGCAGAGACACACACACACACCCGCCTGCCTGCCCACCAGGGCTCACACAAACATAACTATATGCGAACTGTATGGAGCTTGGCATATATGTGCATATGTGGTATTGCATACATACATACATACGCATGAGCGCTTTCAAATAAGTAACACACACGTGTATATATATATATATATATAGAGATATGATAAATGTTTATTGTAAAGTGAAGCTAATAGTCGATCAATTATGCTGATCCTGTTTTTAATCAAATATTAACGTTAACGCCCCAATAAATTGTTTTTATGTTATTGAAATTAGAAATTACTTGGATTTTGATTGGTCACCACTGAGTACATAATGTCTTCCTGATTAAGGGGGTTTGGCTAGTTTTGAACCTTTTAAAACTATTCAACATCACTTGATAAGACAGTGACGAAACAAATGGTTATTTTTGTAGTGATATAACATTTGTTATAATTTCTGTATATATATAGTGTACATAAAGTCCGTGTGCACTTAAAAAAAAATTTATAACTATATTTGTATTTGTGATAGAAATAATCTGTAAAAAAATGAGCTTGAACAATTAAACTTGAAAGATAATGCAGTGTTTCAACAAGATAGAGCTCCTTGTCACTTTCCTCTGCATGTTAGACAGTTTCTAAATCAGTAGAGAGAGAGTGGGGGTGGGGGTGTAGAGAGAGAGTGTGGGGGTGTAGAGAGAGAGTGTGGGGGGAGAGAGTGGGGGTGTAGAGAGAGAGTGTGGGGGTGTAGAGAGAGAGTGTGGGGGTGTAGAGAGAGAGTGTGGGGGTGTAGAGAGAGAGTGTGGGGGTGTAGAGAGAGAGTGTGGGGGTGTAGAGAGAGAGTGTGGGGGTGTAGAGAGAGAGTGTGGGGGTGTAGAGAGAGAGTGTGGGGGTGTAGAGAGAGTGTGGGGGTGTAGAGAGAGTGTGGGGGTGTGAGAGAGAGTGTGGGGGTGTAGAGAGAGAGTGTGGGGGTGTAGAGAGAGTGTGGGGGTGTAGAGAGAGTGTGGGGGGTGTAGAGAGAGTGTGGGGGGTGTAGAGAGAGTGTGGGGGGTGTGGGGGGGGGGAGAGAGAGAGTGGGGGGTGTAGAGAGAGAGTGGGGGGTGTAGAGAGAGAGAGAGGGGGGTGGGGGGTGAGAGAGAGAGTGGGGGGTGTAGAGAGAGAGAATTATTAATAGCAAATGTTGGTTGGCATGAATGAATAGCAAAGTCATGACAGCTACAATCAAAAAAATAAAAGGTGTAGGCAAAAAGTGATACCCAGATTTGTTAATCTTAAAGTTTTGTTTCAGTAGCAGATCAAAAAGAAAGAAAAGAGTTGCTGTCATGCTCTAAAATTTTCAAAAATAAAGTTGATTAACATTGGAGCAAAACAAAGTAGAAAATTTGATAAAACAATCACTCCAACATAAACAAGATTCTCAAATATATATATATATATATATATCCACTCATCAGTATTCTCATCCTTCTCTTACCCACTTCCTGACGCCCTTATAACCTGTCACTCATAACTTATGTAACCCCCTGCAAAACAGTGGCCTTGCTTAAGGGGATATAAAAAAATAAAAAATCTAAAATGAGTTTTTGAAAATCTGAACACAAATCTACATATGAACTCATTAATAAAATCCCATTCCTTGATATGAATATCGAACTACAAATTCAAGTATTTAACACTAACCAAAAAAAAAAACAAAAAAAAAAAAAAAAACAGTAGTACAAACTTGTCATTTAACTATGATAGTCCATGCCCCCAAAAATATAAAATAGCAGTGATAAACTTCTGAAAATAGAGCACAGCAAAATTCCTCTTAAAGAATCTTGAGTAAACTAAAGCATATAAAACAAACTGAACAATTTTCCCAACTACATCATTGATAAACAAAATCAATTTTACTGCAACCAGATGCACAATTATAAGCAAGATGAATTTGTAATAAGAATTATTAAACACCATATTTCTGCTGTAATTCCTGAAAACATCGAAAGCTTATAAAAAAAAAAAAAATGGAAAAACCACAAACCTCATTGCCACTAATCAAAATAACCCATCAATGCTAAACTAGCGATGACTAATATAGTGTCTGAATTTCAATGCCAAATACAAGATTTTGTTTCTTGTCACAAATCAATCACCTATATTAGACAAACTACGACCTCATTGCGTAAATGCATTACATGTCACTTATGAAACCAATGTGATTGAAAAACATTAAACCATAATTCACAAGAATTCTTTAGGAAATTCTGATGGAAAACAAGAATTCTATATAAATCACAATATCAGAAACATCCCACTATTTAAAAGGCTCTATGTATCAAATGTTTCTCTCCTACCACCAACCTTACATTTAATAGTGGAAATGTAATGTTGAAAGTTTTTTTGTTTTTTTTAATAGACAAATGCTCACAAAGATGCTCCAGACATGTGCAGCATGAGGACTTTGAATGAATGTGCTTGTTTCAAAAAAAAAAAAAAAAAAAATTAATACATAACAGTCAAAACATGAGTAAAATAACACCAAAGACAAAAACCCTAGAAAATAGCTGGGAAAGTGGTCAAAAGTGCTTGGGACAACAAAAATTATGGACAACTTTTATATTCCCTTATATATGAAATTGAAAAAAAAAAAAATGTTAGGATGATAGAAAAACTATATATATATAAATATATATATTATATATAAATAAGAGAGAGGCACGCATGCACACAATTATTAGGCCTCCCAAGTTTTTTTTGTTTTTTGTTTTTTTTTTAAAAAAGGATGAATTGCATATTTTTAGGATTTATTGTCAAGTGGATAATTCTAAATGAAAATAGAATGGTTCTTTTGTTATTATTACTTTGCAAAATTTTACAAGGCAGCCAGGAAGCCTTTACTTTGGACAGTCAATAAGAAGAGACTAGCATGGGGAAGAGAGCACAAAAACTGGGCACCAGAACAGTTCATTTGATGCACATGTTATTGTACAGTATTAACAAAAGAACCATTCTATTTTCATTTAGAATTATCCACTTGACAATAGATACTAATAATAGTATGAAATACATCACTTTTTTTAAAACTGGGGTGGCCTAATAATTATGGCTGGTAGTGTGTGTGTGTGTGTATATATATATATATATATATATATATGTGTGTGTGTGTGGGGGGGGGAGGTGTCCGTGTCCACACACATCATTGTAGGTTATTCCAGGTGCACTATGTAGACAGGATTTGTTGAGCAGTTCCATACTTTCCCTTAGATTTAGTCCCCCTATCATTGAACATGACCTCTTGTTCTTGAGGCCTAGGAAGGTCATTCATAAAGATTGGAACATCTTTTCGAGCATCAAAATACATCATCCTCACCTGGTTCTGAAGTTCCTTCTGTGGTACATTGAAGTCTACCACTCTTAGTCTTAGTGAACAGCTTTTTAGCAAAACCGTAAGAATTATTATAAAATGATTTAAGACTAACTTTTTTTTCTTTGGCGATCTCTGGAGCTGAGCACCAAAGATCCTTTCTATAATATCCTTAAGCAGGTCATTAAGGCGTGCCCTCTCATGAATTGCAGCTTCTTTGAATCAATGATTCATGACTGCTGTTTTTAGTTAGTCCTACTGAATCAATCATCTGTTTGGTCACTTCTCTCATCAACTCTTGCTGTTGCCACACCAACCCACTCAAGACACCTCGTGCACAACCCTGCAGAAAGATCTGATCTGCTTTAGATGGTTCATAAGTATTAACGAGAGTTCCTGATCAAGATTCGACCCTCTGGCTTTAGGACACTAAATTCTTAGAATTTCTCCAGCAATGAGATCCTGAATACTGTGGGTATAATCCAGATCATAAACCCTACATTTGATTTACAATCTAACAAAAGAATTGCGTTAACCGCACTAGTGTGCCTTATGGAAACAAACCCTGCAACCCGTCAAATTTCCTGCCACAATCACACACAGCCAGTTTCAAGTCCAGGTCATTAACATTGGGATCAATCAAATGGGGGATGTGTTCTCCCCCTCTGCTACAGACACCCAGAGGGCTTTTTTTATTTTTTTTTATTTATTTATTCATTATTTGATTTTATAGTTTATATTCCGGTCGTTCCAGGATGCCACCCTAAATTTTGAGAGAAGGGGGTCACTTATTTCTAAAGAGTCATGTTGCTCAAATATCTACATTAAAATTATATATATCTCAGATTTCACTCGACTGATCAACTTAGGCGATTAAAGTTTATTGCTTTACTCTCCTGCAGTTGATGAAGGAAATCTGATTCCTTTTACAACCCAAAGTATGCCACTGAAGAGTCACAAGTTACTTAGAATGACCTACAATGATATTATTGAACTCTTGGCTTATCATCCCAGTCAGTGTAAACATTTGTTTAATGCTTCCAGAGCGGAGCCAAAATGTCACCCAAATTAAAGACGCTCACAGATTTCTTAGAAACTTATTTGGAAAAATATTATCCTTGACTCAACATCTTATTTTTCTCCCCACTTATGAAAAGTAAAAGCGAGCATTTTAAAGAAAGAAAATAAATATGCATACTTTTTTTCAACGACAAAAAAAAAAATTATCCAAGTAATTTTTTATAGAAAATCATTGAGAAAATCAGATTTGTTGTTTTTATCATCTATGAAATGGAGGTTGTAGTCTAACATAAGAAAGAAACTATGAATTTAGTTACCTTCACTCAATTCCCAGAAAAAAAAAAAAAGCATATCATGATGTTAAAAAGAGCTAAAACTTAAAGTTTAATCATCAAAATGTTTCTGCTATTATCAAGAGGAAGGATCAAATTCTATCATTTTTTTTTAATTTTTAAATCCTTTCTAATACATTCAAAATTTTAATTGAAATTTCATTTTTTGTTTTCCATCAGCAATTCACGCTATGTTTACATAAGGTGACTATTAAGAAAATGGAATCTGTCGAGTAAAATGATTTTGGGGCAAGTAAATTTTCCCTCGCTCGCCAGTCGAGTGATTTCTTTTGCAAATCTCAAAGGCTATATAAACACACACACACACATATATATATATATATATATATATATTACACACACAACTTAGTACTTCCAGATGTATACCTCAGACTAACCCTGACTCTTAGTGCAATGAATGAAGTGTTACCTGGAAGGTGGAAGGGGGGGGTAACACCCACTGAGCTAAGCATCTACTTTTGAATCAAAACCCAAGCACACCCATTGTGAACATTTTTTGAAGTAATCTAATATTACAAACTAAAAGTTGGCAGGAAAAAGAATCTATTTTTTTCCTTCCCATTTTCCTTAATTACCTACGGGGTTTGCAAAACCGAAACAAGACAATATGCAACAAACATCAAAAGGTGGGATATCACTTTTTCAAGGTGAATACGTACTAATAGTCATATTGTCCTGTGATAATCATTAGCTTCAGATCAATAGTTAGGATTTCTTGGGATGATGCAAAATTAAAATTTTGTATTCTAAAAGCAACTAAGAAAAATTTAAAGACTGGATTGGAAAGAAAAAAAGCAGTTATAAAATTTCGTATTTAAAAGCTGAATATACAAATTAGATGTTACCATCCAAGGCTATAAAACCTGTCTTGGAGAAGGATTTCAAACCATGAAGGCACCAAGAAGAATCTACTGTGTTTCCAAAAAAACAATTCACAGATAAACAGATTCCATGGAGAGCCATGATCACCTACATCTTTGTGTGAGATTTCGAGGATAAAAGTAGATATAAATGGTAAAACCACTTCATTTTAATTTCCAGAATCAGACACATACAACTATTATTCACAGTGGCAGAAATGAATCAACTAAAATGTCTTTACATAAAAATCAAGTTTTTATTTTGTTGACAAATACCTGGAAAATGGGGGCATTTCAAAATTTGTTGCCAATTCTTAAAAAAAAAAAAAAAAAAAAAAAAAAACCAGTTAACTCACGAATTGATCCAGTTTGAAAAAGCAACTTGTTCAGCAAATCGCACAGTGTGGGTGGTGCCTGCAGTTGATGCCGTTGTGGTGCCTCCATGGGTAAAAATGCCTTCGCGACGCTGGACCTGTTTCTTGAACTGTGTTCCAAAATCTCGTTCTTTCTTCAAAGACAAATATAACTGGAGGAAAAAAAAAAAAAAAAAAAATTTAGAAAACTGAATAAAATATTAGAAAAATTTTGAAGGTATTGACATTGTTGTAGAGTGGCTGACACTCCTGTAACACTCAATGATGGAATGGCCCATGGTCTGGAATGGTCTATTTTAGTAAAGAATAGTAGCATTTAAGGCATGTCATTTGAATAATATTTGGACTGATTACTTTTGGCAACTATTGCGATCTGAACCCATCCTCTCTGTGTTGTAAGTTCTGTTTTATTTTAACAATTGTACACTTCTGTGTATAATCTGTTCAGCACTAAATATCGCGCCGAATAATATCGCAGCACACTGTGTATCATATCCACCTCGGAGATAGAACACATTTATTTCAAACAGGTAAAGTCTTTGTGAGAGCTGAACAATTTCCTACCAACACTTGACAGCTTCTGCTCCAACAAGCTTAGCTCCCTGGTGCGCCCTCTGCATGAATTTACTTGAGTTACTAAACTAGCAACTAGGTCCCAACCTTTTACAGTGAAAACAATCAAATGTAACTAACTTCTACACTATCAGCTTCTTTTCTCACATTTCCCATTTGTGGAACTTCTTTCTACATACTTGCTTCCCTGATAGCTACAATCTCCAAGAGTTTAAATGCAATGTCTACACCATTTCTTATCTCCTTGACTCTCATCCCTGCTCCGACACCCACTATCTTGTTTTTCTCTTTCTACGCAACTGTCACACAGCTCTTCACACCACTGTTTCCATCCTTACCCATTTTACGACACCCACTGCGACCTGTTCCTCTTTTTCTTTACTCTTTTCTTATGTAACCCCCGGGAACCAGTGGCAGTAGTGTCTTGCTTGTAGTGAGACTTAAAAAAAAAATTTATAACACATTTAAAGGAAATTTCAAAGACCATATTTAGATATTCATATATAGGTTTATTCAACCATATATGAGCTTTTGTTCTACAATTTAGAGATCTTTGGAGAAAGTATCTTTTTTGGCTGAGGAACTGATTGAAGTAGTTTTCATGGGCTTCTAGATAATTAAAATTCTTCCCACTAAGAACAATTTGAAAGTGATTGAAACAGGTAATAAAAACAAACTAAGATCAGTCAATCATTGCATATATAGTAAAGATATTGCAACCAAATATCCTATCAGATATGCCAAGAACCAGGAGGTCTGGTAAAATCCTGATAGAAAACAACATTTCTATTTGGTCACTTCTGGATGCTTTTCATCATTTTCTGTCTTTATCCATTGGAGAGCAGTAGGGTTGTCAGGATGTGCGTCATGGGGAAGTGGACATCAGCTTGGAACTATAGTCTTATTTAATAAACAGTCTATCACAGAAAGTAACGGCAACCTACTGCATGAAAATCTTTTGACCAGTCAGCCATGTCTCTTTAGAATATATGATCAACCAAGCATGTATTACTTACGGCACTTAACCCTTTGATGCAACAAAGGGTTACAATCGTCGCCAATATGCAACAAAGGGTTACAATCGTCGCCAATATGCAACAAAGGGTTACAATCGTCGCCAATATGCAACAAAGGGTTAACTGACTGACTTGTTAGGATTTGACATCTAATTTTACAGCAGAAACTTAGAAAAACTGTCCTGATCCCATGAGATACACAGCATTACATTTGGGTGCAGACTGATTTTTGTTGGCATTACCAGTGGTTCATTTTGATCTTCCACTGGGACCTTTTTTCTGGACGAAGTTCCAAGTGATTCATTTTTCTTTGCCTATGATTGTTCTTTCCAGAAATGGGAAATTGTTACATTTGTGCAGTAAATTATCAATGGAAATTGATGTACCTCATAATTGTAGCAACTGACATATCCAAGTGTTTTCAAATGTCTTACTACAACTCATATGTAATGAAGTATAGACTAAACTATCGCCCGGTTCACACTCCACCCAAAAGAGGCTCATTCCTTGTTTCCTGTTTAGGGTGTGGTTTCCGGTTTTTCTCTTTTCCAATCTTTTCCTTCTCACATAGCCCCCTGTGCATCAGTGGCAATTTTGCCTTGCTTGGGGTGATATGATTTAAAAAAAAAAAAAAAGTTTCTCTAAGTGCCATGCTATGTGATTTGGATTACTTTTAATCAGTGTTTGACCAGTGACTGCAAGCCTGTCATTTTCAGTCAAGATCAAGATTTACACTTCTTAACCTAGAAAACCACTTATAAACTATACTGTCAGCTATGACACCATCTCCATAAATAGCACATGTCTATTTTACTGTTTACGCATTTTTTCTTTTACAAAAAATATAAGATCCCTTGAAATGCCCCCACTTTTAAGATATATACCTGCATTGTGGTGTAATTGGATATCACCTCAGAACAAGAAATACGAGAGCAGAGTTCAAATTTCAGTTGAATTTCTTGCATTCACTTATGCGCAAATACCATTGGGAAAGATTAATCCATCTCTTCCCTCCAGTTATGGGTTACATAACAAGACAGACTGGGTTCTATAGCCTTGGCTGGCAACCAGTCTACTACAGAAAATAATGGCAACCTACTGCAGGATAATCTTCTGTACAGTCAGTCTTGTCTCTTTCGAGACATGATCGCCCAAGTGTGTGCACTTAATTGACTGATACCTACCATAATTTCAGTCACATGAAATACCGTGTTTAAATGTAGCATTTGAACACTGAATTTAATTTCATTGGGGGAGAGGAAGGAAGAGAGGAGGAGAGACACAGAGACACACACAAGTCTTTGTTTGCTGTAAAAAAAAAAAAAAAAAAAAAAAAAAAAAAAGAACACTACCGACCATAAGTTTGGGATCACTTATTTCTTTCTCTTGGAGAATAAATCTAAAAAATTTTGTCTTAGAAGAATAAATATTGATATATTTCATCGTTGCTCACATTAATACAATAATTAAAACCAGAATTAACAAAGTAATTTCAAAATTTAATTAAAGTTAATTCATATTTTCTTTTCATCAAAGAAACCACCACAAGCCTTTATTACTGCAGAGCAAATCCTTGGCATTCTTTCTAATAACTTATTTTTATAAATTGGTGAAAATGATTTCCAAGCATCCTGCAAGCATTTAAACAACATTTGTTCATTTTTAGGAAGTTTATTTCGAACTGTTCGATTAATTTCATCCCTTATTCTCTTTCTTTAATAGTGGTTTCTTAACTGCTACACAGCCTTTAAGCCCGGCAGAATGAAGTGGTCTTAACAGTAGTAACAGATACTGGATATTGCCGAGTAGAATTCATTTCAATTGTTAATTCCGGAGTGGTTTTTCTTCTATTCCTCTTGCTAGATATGATCAAGTGCCTGTCCTCTACAATAGATGTTACTCTTGACCTACCAGATCTTTTTCTGTCAATATTTAACTCATTGACACGAAGTCATTGAAGGCAATAATGCACGCCATTTTTTGCTAGGCTTAATTTTTTAGCAATAACACATTCAGAACATCCTTCTTTCGAAAGAATTTCAAACTGAGCTCTTTTTTTCAATGCTAATCCATTTCTTCCTTGCCATTTATACTGTAGTAATATGGTTTACAAAAATAAATTATACCGTAATTATAATATCTGAATTTTCAGCAAAATCTTGATCACAATAAGAGGAATCAAGTAGCAAACTGAGTAAATGTTTACTTTAAAGTTGAAAATACTTTTTTTTCACTTGACATCTGCATAAGAATAACAAAAATACAAACTCGGCAAATTTGATTCTGCTAAAAATTTGGGTGGTCCCAAACTTATGGTTGGTAGTGTAGGTCCTTCTCGTGTGAGGGTTCAATGTTTCTTATCTTTGGCATTGTACCAAAAAGTTAAATAAATCTCAAGGTTCTTGACAAAATCCAAAAGAAACATCTGCAATTTAATCAATCATGACCTGGCATCTCAACTTCAGTCACTTTCTCACAGATATTGCAAGACTTCCTTCTGTCTTTTTTACAGACATTTCATGGCAACTTTTAATACATGAATTTAAAAATGCTACTAGATTGGCATGCAAGTCTCCCCACCATTTACTTTTCAAATGGGGAAATGCAACCACTACTTCCCCTCCAGTTTTCCCCTCACAACTCCCGCACATAGAACTCCCATTTATCTGCTTCCTCAATAAATACACTCGGGGAAAACTTAAATATATCAATTGCCATCTGTCTTGAAGTCCATTCATCTTTTGTCTTTTCCTCAAATCATACCTCATCTTTTCTCAGTTTTACTTCCTGTAAACCCCCTGCATATTAGTGGAATCCCACGTTGCTTGATGTGAAATGATTAAAAAATAAAATAACTGTTTGCAATTTAGCTAGATTACTACCCATTTGAAAACGAACTATATTAAAAGATGGTCTGCAAAATGATTGCTTATTACATATATAATCCATGCCAAATTAAAAATTTGGAATGTATAATGTTTTGGATGAGCTGGTCAGAATTATAAAGTAATATATGAAGTCTCAGTCAGCTAATTCAACCCAGCAATTTGTTGCAGTGTGAAAAAGGTATGTCGGTTTTAAACAAACAAGCAAATGTCAAGCTATACCCGGAAAAAAAAAAAAAAAATCTTAGTTCTGGTGGCATTTGGGAAGTCTCTGCAGACCTTCCTGGTTGGCGTAATGATTATCCCAAAGTAATATCAAGTAAAAGGTCTGCGACCAGATATCGTTCTATCAAGGGTGAATTATAAAATCATGCTGGTTGAATTAACAGTACCATATGAAAGCTGGATGGAACAAAGACACGATTATAAAACTAATATGAAAATCTAAAATCAGAGCTGATAAAGGTGGGGTATAATGCAATTGTTAGAGCCGTGGAAATTGGAGCAAGGGGTTTTGTTGCAGCCACTGTACCAATTTCTGGGTGAAATTGGAATCAAAGGGCGTAATAGGACCAAAATGTATGAAACGCCTAATAGAAATAACTGAAAATAGTTCTATGTGGATGTGGAAGAAAAGAAATATTCGCGGAGTGTTTCAGCGAACATGACAGCATGACGTGATTGATTGTGAATGCGTAATGAGGTTCACGTTGCATTCTCGGAATGCAAGGTTTGCCGTTTTTTGTAAATTTAATTTCGCCGTTAGATATTTGAACAAGTATAACTACACTTGTATATCATTATAATGGGGCCTCATATCAGGGGGGGGGGGCAGTGTGCAAGTGAAACCGTTGAGAGAAAGGCCCCGAAACGGTGCACGTTCTCTCCTGATGACACCAATTTAAATATAAATTTGAAAGGATCAAAAGAAGTTCAATGAAGTCGTATGCTGTAGAGAAGTTCGGTGGAAATGTTATTGGTATGAGGAGCATTTTATATTCAGCTTGTTTCAGGAGTATATTCAGCTCGTTTCAGGAGTGTCAATTACTTTCCAGTAATTTTCTTCTCCTTGCTTATTACATATATAATCCATACCAAATTAAAAATTCAGAATGTATAATCAAAATTGGTTTTACTGAAAACTGATTTGTTACGCTACAAAACTTTGATACATAGTTCATAAAGTGTTTTATCAATGTAACAGATAGCACCAACAAAAGTGAAGATTTTTTTTATTTTTTAAAGAGCAAGATATGATTATTTTATGTATAAATCAGTCATGTGTACCTTAGATCCTGACAATCATTTACTTTTTTTTCTTACATAGTGAGGCTCACACTGAACAAGGCCCAGGAGCCACTCAATGTAGTGGATTACAGTAAGAAGTACAGTTTGTATATATATCTCTTACCACTGTCTTCAACCAGTCACCAGACAATTTCAGAATCTCTTGCAACCCTTCTGGATGGTCTTAAGTTGGTGAATGCTACCATAATCCTTGCCTTTAGTTCAACTTTGGAGTTACAGTTTTTGTTTTTTTGTTCAACAGTGCCCCCCACACAATAATCAAGGTGGTTGAAGTCTGGAACAGGAAATGAGTGGTGATGTGGTTGCAGAAATTGTCTGGCAACCATGACGAAGTTCATTTGCTTGTCTGGCACGGTACAGAATCCTGTTGCCAGACAGCCTTCCAGCAGCCACCCTCTTGACCCAGGACAGCACTAATTCCTCAAAGTACTTGATGTAGGTTTTCTGTAGGAAGTTACAGATGTCGATATCCCTCGTGATCACTTCAAACACTCATTACCATTAAATTCATTTGATTCTTTCTAAATCTTCTGCAATGTCTTCAGATTGACACAAACACTCAAAGGTTTGTATTGAAGCTTCTGCCACAAATTCCAGCATGCTGTTTCCAAATTTCTAGCAGAATAAATGGTATTATGGTGCTCCCCTCCTGTCCAAACAATGTCTAACAGACGAGTATACTTTGTAGTCTGTCTGTGGGTATTTATCCTGGGCAAGTTGAACAGGCTTCTTCCCTCAAAAGGTACAGAAGTTTTTCTGGAGTATTTGTTTGTTTTGTGGCATATCAACCCATCTTGGGTCATTTAATGCCATATCAAATTAAAAAAATATATATACATATCTATCGAACGAAAAGTTTTAAGAAGTTTATATATTTAACAAATTACCATATATAACAGACATATATTTAAACAAATTCAAACATTTAACAAATTTATATATTCAGCACATTTTAAATTAATAAAATATTTTATAAAATGTATATATTTAATATGGCTGTTTAGATTTTATGGTATACCAAACACCACGGGTTATCTGAAGCCAAATCCAGCCTACATACAGTGTGTGTGCGTATATATATATATATATATATATATATATATTACATATACAAGATCTGCAAAAACACATTCGGTAAAACTAAGCTTTGGAATAAATAAGTTGGTAGAAATACATATCTATGTGCATGTGAGATTCAACCAGTCATATTTTTGAGTATATTCCGATTTTTTAAGAATTCTTGTTTCCATAAATAGTTTTTTCAATTTTACTGGAGCAGACTGGTTACCAACCAAGGCCACAGAACCCAGTCTGTCCTATTTACCCATATCTAGGGGGAGGAAGAGATGGATTCATACTTTCCCTAAGGGTATTAGCACACAACGTAATGTAATGAATTTAACAGGAATTTAAACTCAGATCTCCACTTCCTCAGTTTGAGCCATTATCCATTACTGTGTCTGGGACAGTTGACAAAAATCAAACTTACACACAGGCACAAGAATTAAAAACATAAAAATGGCAATAATTTACCCATCACACACTGTATATATGAAGTAGGGAGGAGGTATAGATGGATGTCTACTCAAATCTATGTACCTTGTCCTTTCGGGACGTAGGCGATCATGGCCTTCCACGTCTCCCTATCCCTGGTGGCTCTTAGCACGTTTTCTCCTGTAACGTCTCAACCCCAGTTCTGTCATCCACCTGCTCAGGCCCTTCAAATATGTTATCCGCTGCTTTCCTCTGTCTTTTTTTCTCTATCTGGCCTGTTAGTATCAGGTTCTCCAAGCCCTCCATCATTGCATGTCCAAGGAACTTCATTTGTCTTAGTTTCCTTTTCGTTTCCATCATTTCCAACACCTCGTCATTGCTCAAATGCTCGATCCACGATATCTGCAACATCCTTCTTTAGAACCAGATTTCAGTTGCTTCAAGGTTTTCCTTCATCTTTGTTGATATTGTCCAACATTCACTGCCATATTGAAGAACTGACATCACATAGCAACCCAGTACTCTTGTTTCTAGTGAAAGTTTCCTGTACCCATTTCTAAGGAAAATGGATGGCTTTTTACAAGTACCTCCCAGATGAATGACGATCTAATTTAAAAATCTTTCTCAATTAGTTTCAACACCATATTTACAAGAGATATTTTCAAAAAAGCATGTTGAATCTTTTATATAGGTCAGTCACAAATGACCACCATTTACAGTTTAATCTAGTTTTTATTCTCTGAAACTTATTTGTTGTCTCTGAAAAAAAATAAATAAATAAATTGGTGCAACAGTGTCAGTTTTTGGCGTGCAGAAACTCAAGTCCAAGGAGAGGGGGATGGGATGACAGACAAAATGAGCGAATTACTGACCTGTTGAAATTCATGAAGTGATAATTTTTGGTCACCTCCTTCATCAAAATTAGCAATCAAGTCACGTATTTCGTAACCAGCCAATTTGACTCCCAACATATCAAGCATATTTCCAATTTCTTGGGCTGTAATGAATCCAGAGCCATCTTCATCAAACTAAAATAAAGAAAGAAATCAGTTTAATAAAGACAATATAAAATTAAAAAATAAGAAACCAAATTTTAAGAAAAGAAAAAAACATTCTTAAATTGTTCAATTATAGAATAAAACTAGCAGTTTGGCCTGGTTTCACTCTGGTAGTTTAAAGAATAAGAATAAAAAAAACGATGAATTTACATAGCAAATACTTAAACATCCACCCTCGTCACTTTTATAGATATAGATAACAATGTAGAATGTCTATTGAATTAGGGTGAGAAGGGGAGTGGCAACATATATTGATATAGGTAATATAAAGTGGGGTGATCAATTCTATATTATAATCAATACATAAACTGATCCCTGACTTTGTGGGGGTGATATATTTTTCTACAGCTAAAATTTTAGAATGCTAATGACACCTTGACATTTTTCAGAAAGCCAAAATTAATCTACATCCGAGCGCAACTCCCAATGAGCCAGACTACAAAATGCAGACGCTAAGTCAAATCTATCAAACAGACAAATACTTACACAACATCCACCCTCATCACTTTTATAGATATAGATTTTTATTTATTTTTTGTAACACTAGTGTTGCCCATTCTTTAACAAAAAAACGGGCAGACTGAACAACTCAAGTGAACCAACATTTTACACCGTGGAACATGAAGTTAAGCACAAGAAAGGAAAATAAAAATAAAAACTAAGGAGAAAGTAACAAGTATGTTGGGCACAAACAAAATATTTTATCTTAAGCTATTCGAATTAGCAATATCTGCAAAACTTCTGTTTGAATTTTTTGAGGAATCATAAGTGTTAATTTAATGATTGAATAAGCTTCTTGCAAGTTCTAAGACAAAAATTCCTTTATTGCATTGTTAAATATTTGGGTTTATCTTTAACAAAATATTGCAATATCATAAGAGTTAAGGCAGGTCATTAAAGAATTATGAGAGTACAAATAAAACAATTTTAAATTAAGGTTTTCTATTTCACTGAAGCAGACGGTAAGCACACAAGTGTTAATACCTCATCTCATTGAAACAAAACAGCTTCTGATGTTTTTTTTCTATCTTTTCTCATGATAAAAACAGTAGTCCATTATTTATGAGGTATTTTCAGGACATAACTAAGGAAAAATCAGAATTATGATTTTATTACTATTGTGACAATAGTAGTAAAAAAAAAAAACACTAAAAAAAATACTCTTTACTAATAAAATGACAAAGAAACTATCTGTTTTTCTCTATACACAATATATCCTTTCCTTTATCTATAACTCTTCAGACATAGCATACTTGGTCAGCTGACATGTAAAAACCAACCAGTAACTAATGCACCTGCCAAAGTCAAAGCAGAAATGTGTAGGTGTTATAAGAATTAAAAAAAAAAAAAAAAATTATGTATAATTCTCTTGGCTTTTTGTCTCATTCTCAGTCATACACACATTCATGCATGGAACTTTGCTTCAAGTTGTCAGGAATTCAACAAAAACCCCAAAAGGATGACGTTAAAAACCAATATCCACACAAGAAAAGAGGTATAGAAAAAAAAAACGGATTAAATCAAAAGGACAATCCACACATGTTCAAATAACGAAACCATTCATATGAAACTTTTATAGCTTCCACATCAAATACAAAGTGATGAACTTCCACCTAAATGAACATATATGTACTAATGGAGTCAACCATAAAAATTTTTTTTAAAAAAATGGTATAATTCGTACAAACCTTTGTTTATTATCACAACCACATCAAAACTATACTGGTAACCCTAACATACAACTATACTACGGAATCCTCAACTTCGTTTTTTTTTAGCCACAAAGTTTCACTTATTGTATTTCCAGGGCTTCTTTAGATATCGTGGTTTTTAAACTTATGTAGGCTTTCTTTTTCACACTAAAAGCCAAACAGGGACCGAGGTTTTTCTTCCATTTCTCCTCATAATGGAAACATAACTGCTGATTAATAACCCGAGATAATGGTAAGGTATAACACTTGATAGCAGAGAAACAAGTAGAACGAGGATTTCGGACATTAAATTGTCATGGTAAATTAATAGTGGCTTGGCTAGCAGATGATTCAAGAGAAATCTTAACCATATTGGAAGGAACCATTTCTGACAGTTCAACCTGCTTCTACCAATATATATTAAAAGAAGATCTTTCATTTTTTTCAGTGTTTTGCACAATTTATTTTTTTTTCTGAACACCATATTGCATTTGACTGGAAGTACTCTAACATGAGCAGGCATTGCCATTTGTTCAAATGGGTACTGGCTGGAATCTGCTACCTTCAAAAATTGATTTTTTTTTTTTTTTTTTTTTACACAATCAAAAGGGGGTGCTCAAATATATATATATATATATATATATATAAATAAGAGAGAGAGAGACATTTTTTTGATGATCTAAACACTTTCACCAGTTTAGATTTGATCATTTGTGGTTTTCCATTTTCTGTAATATAAGTTTTGTACATCTTTTGGGAATTACAGCAGAATATGGTATTTAATGATTTTTTTTTTTTTTGTATTATGAATTCAACCTGCTTACAATTGTTGTGCATCTGGTTACTGTAAAATATGTTGATTTGTTATGTTCAGGGTTTTTTTTTTTTTTTACTGGCGTCATGCATTTTTTGTAAGAATAAAAATTCTTGACTAGTGATTGTTTTATTTCACTTTGAAATTTTTTTGGAAAGAGGAATTTAGGCATATTCTACTTAGAAAGAATCACCTCCCCCGCTACTTTTAGGGCATTTGACTGTCAGAATTTAGAAGACAAAAGTTTGTACAATTTTCTTTGTCAAGAACTTTGGCTTGGAACAAATTCTAAATAAGCAGCTGAAAAGATTTGATAGGACCAAGTATGTAAATGTTAAAGAACTACAGCTGTTAAAAAAAAATGTGTGTATATACACACACACACACACACACACACACACCTCAATGCGAAGGTGTTCTCGTCTCACAAGTTACATACTTAAAGTAGTGGTAGTTTTTCAGTTAGCACTTATGAGGAATAATCAATTTTTTTCTACTTGGCATAACATGTGTCAAACCCATTTGCTCATGCATCACAGGTGACCTAGATTGGCAAGTGTGCATTTTAATGGGTCAGCAACGTTTTTTTGACTCTTTGAAAAAGTCCTCTTACCCAACTGCCCAAACCTGCACCTCCTTGATAATAAAGTGGCTTGAAGTTTGCCGATAAATTCAGCAAAGAGAAATGTTCAATTAAATTTTTAGGCTTAGGCAGATAATGAAGCTTTTTGATAGCTAGCAAAAAAAAAAAAAAAAAAAAAAAAAAAAAATGGTGTTCTCTCGATTCTTATGCAGAACATTTTGATTAATTCAAGTCTTCATCTGCGAGAAAATTGTCCTGCATTCACGGCTATATAAAGAGGACTTATAAGTTTCATATTTGTTCCTTTGTTACTCAGCTTCCGTGAGGGTATCTTAATATATTTTCAGAATTGAGTGATCAGCATTAAAAAACATGACTAAGCTTAAGAGCGAGTTTTGTTTAACTCCAAATCAACTTCTGTGGGTTATTTAATGTCAAAAAACAGGGTTTTAAAGTTTGTTTTTTTTTGTTTTTTTTTTAAACGTTCGGTTATAGTGAGAAAGTTTTAGTCAGATTAATTAAAAATTTATTTTTATTTTAGAAAACTGAAAATGTCTAATCTTTTTTTTGATTCAAAAATATATTGCTGGTAATTTTTTTTTTCCTTCAAGAATGTATATATTTCATTAAAAGTCTATTTTTATGTATATATTTCATTAAAAGTGTAATTTTATACTTTCATAGTGTTTTGACCCCAGTTTGGTAAGTAACTATTTGCCCATAGTTGGGACCCTAACAGGTGCTACCACTCGGGTCAGGATGGACCTGGGAACAACAGAAATTAAGCGGTGGTTCCATGCTCCTCACAACCTCCCAATTAGAGGCCTTGCTGCTAGATGCAGTTTACCGTCATGCCCAGGACCAACTAAGCTTAGGAATCAAATAAAACCGGTTTGAATCTGGAGCTAATCAGTCACGGACGCACTAGCCTAAGAGCTAATCAGTCACGGACGCACTAGCCTAAGAGCTAATCAGTCACGGACGCACTAGCCTAAGAGCTAATCAGTCACGGACGCACTAGCCTAAGAGCTAATCAGTCACGGACGCACTAGCCTAAGAGCTAAACATTTAGGCAGACTTTAGCTTTTGCAAAAAGCTTTTGGCCCTTCAGTATCCTATGCATGTGAAAATTGTAATTTAGAGTAAAATTTTTAAACTTAATTTGGCATAATCTTTTTTTCACAGATGTAACTAATCTCTATAGTTTGTTTATATTTATTTTGTGTGCAATTAAAAAAAAAAAACAAAAAAAAACAAACATTTGTTAGTATGCCTTCACAAAGTCACTCTTAAAAGACATTCGGGAACCTAAACTATGTAATATTTCAAATATGTTACAGTATGCATGCTAGAGGGAGGAAAAAAAAAAAAAAAAAAAAAAATAAATATCGGCAACATGCTGTGCCCTGTTTAAGGTGTTATGGTTTAATTAGATGATATCAATTGCAACAAAAGTTAAACCTTTAATAAAATTTTTTTAATCTTTTACTATTTGATATTTAAATTAAATTTTAAATGATTTATCTAACTTAATTGTGTGTAAATGCAGTAGTTACCACCTGTTACCTTAGCTTGATTTGCAGGAAAAAAAAAAAAAAAAAAAAAAAAAAAAAATGAAGGACAGACAGACACGTACACTGGGCTTTATTGTAAGATCAATTTGAAGGAAAAGCTTCTGAACAATGTTAAGGCTAATAACAAATAATAATGCTGTAAATAATTGATCAATATTAATACTTTTATTGCTCTTGTGATTAGTGTTTGAATGAATATCAATCGGCCAATGAGCGAAAATATGTATTATGCATGTGCTGAGGTGTTTAATTAGCAAGTATGCGTAAATCCAGATATTGGAAAACAGACGGATACACTCTGCACTTTAAATTTGCAAATGACAAATTTTATGTTAATGAAAAATTGACTGGAAGTGTTTATGTTTAGCTGAATAATTGTCATCTTGTTCCGAGTGACATTGTAAACAAGCTGAGTAGAAGCGAAAATGATGTCACTTGCACCCCGACACCCCAAACTTTTACCACACCAATTTTTGCACAGTACAATCCTACCCCCCCCCCCCCAACAACACATCAGAGTACACACACATGCTAAATTTGAATAAGAGATTAGGCATCAAGAGTGTGGGAAAGTGCACAGCTATTTGCGGTCAAAAGAGAATTGCTCATAGTCGAGTGTTCTGGGAGCACAGACTTAGAAATCAACAAACCTAAATATTTAATTGAAAATCTTAAGAGGAGATGGGATAGGAGTTCGATGCTGTTCCTTCTGTGATAATGAAAGAAAAAAAAAAGTATTAACCAAATGTGCATTTTGCTTCAGTGACCAATATTAATGATAACTGCAGTCATACCACTACTGCTTTCACTGCGAGAGAACCCTACCAAACCCTACCCAGTCTGCAAATGCGCAACAATTATCAACCATGCAGATAAAATTTTTGCAATGTGTCATTTAATTGACAGGTTATCTTTGACATTCAGCAGAGAAAAATTGCCAGTATTAGCAATTTCTAATTTCATAAAAATTACCCTTCCTCTTCTATGTGCCCTGTCCCTTCAGGACGTAGGCAATCATGGCTTTCCACGTCTCCCTATCCCTGGTGGTTCTTAGCACGCCTTCTGTTACACCATGCAACCCTAGTTCCATCATCCACCTGATCAGGTCCTTCAAATATGTTATCCACTGCTTTCCTCTGTCTCTTTTTCCCCCCACTATCTGGCCTGTTAGTATCAGGTTCTCCAGGCCCTCCTTCCTCATTGCGTGTCTCAGGAACTTCAGCTGTCTCTTCCTGATGCTCAGTATTAATTTCCTTTTTGTTTTCATCATTTCCAAGATCTTATTGCTCACATGCTCGATCCATGATATTCGCAGCATCCTTCTGTAGAACCACATTTCAATTGCTTCAAGTTTTTCCTTCATCTTTGATGATATTGTCCAATATTCACTGCCATATTGAAAGACGGACAACACATAGCAATCCAGTACTCTCTTCCTTGTCTCTAGTGAAAGTGTCCTGTTTATTAATACCTTACTCAACTCCTGGAATGTTTCCTTTGCCATGCCAATTCGCCTTCGGATCTCTGTGTCTCACTTTCTGTATTCTGTTATAACACTTCCCAGTTATTTAAGTTTTTGTACCTGCTTGCTTCTTCCTCACTTTGTTAAAAATACTTGGAAGTTTAATCTAGAATTAGAACATTAGAAAAATCTTTGGTCACTCAACTTTGTATTGAAAACATTTTCATCCATTAGCACATAATGTAATCCTCACTTCCCAGTTAACATTGTAATAATTGGAGAGGGTAACCATCAGTTCTTGGATTAGCTGACATCAATAGCATATGCTATTGATGTCAGCTAATCCAATATACATACATATATATATATATATATAATTTAGAAAAATTATAGATTTCACATTGTGACACAAATTTCTATGTTTCTAGGTTTTTACTTTGTCATCAGACAATGATAGCTCATTGTTGTGAAAATGATTTTCATTTGAATATCAGAAACAATACGTTTTATTTATGGATGTGAGAAGACAGAAAAATTTGTGTGCATGTTCAATTTAACTAATCAGAATAGAGATAAATTTTAAATTTGAAAAAAAAAAAAAAAAAAAGAGTTCATATTTTTGGGAGATACATGATTTCTTTCAAGCTTAATGGCAAAAGTGTCAGTCGATCAAAACCCACCCACCCACCCCCATACACAAAAGTTTCACTGGAAACCAAGAGTACTGGATTTTATGCAATGTCTCCTTCAATATGGCAGCAAATGCTGAACAATTTTAAAAATAAAGGAAAGACTAAGCAACCAAAATGTGGTTCTACAGAAGGATGCCAAAGATGGCATGAATGAAATATGTGCGTAACAAGGTTTTGGAGAGCACTGACACAAGGAAACTGACACTCAACATCAGGAAAGATAGCTGAAGTTTTCAGGACATGTCATGAGGAAAGAGGGCTTAGAGAACCTGATGCTCACAAGACAGAGAGGAAGAGATACAGAGGGAATTAATGCATTTTTATAATCATATCGCCCCAAGCAAGGCATTTTACTGCCACTCTTTTGCAGGGTGTTACATAGGAGGAAAGTTATGAAAAAGAATGATAAGGGGTGTCAGGAAGTGGGTAAGAGAAAGATGAGAATACTGATGAGAGTGGAATGGGTGGAGAAAGGAGCATAAGAGAGAGAATGCAGGTTAGTAAGATAGGAGATGACTATTGACTTTACATTTAAATTCTTGGAGATTGTAGCTGTCAGGGAAAAAAGTAAACAGAAGAGAATTCCACAAGCAGGAACTGCAAGAAAAGTAGCTGATGAAATAGAATCTGCATTTACAATTTATTGGTTTCTCAGTAAAGGGGTGGGACCTAGTTGCTAATCTTGTAGCTCAAGTATATTTATATATAGAAGGCACAAGTTTTTTTTTGTTTTGTTTTTTAATCATATCACCCCGAGCAAGGCGGTAACACCACTGATGTGCAGGTGGCTATGTAAGAGTGAAAAGATTGGAAAAGAGAAATCTGGAAACCACATCCTAAACAGGGAACAAGGGATGAGCCTCTACACCTGTTCAATAGATGTGGGTGGAGTGTGAATCAGGCGATAGTTTAGTCTATCTACTCCAATTGAAAAAAAAATAAAAAAAATAAAAAAAGAGAAAAGTGAAAAGATTGGAAAAGAGAAAGCTGGAAACCACACCCTAAACAGGGAACAAGGGATGAGCCTCTACTGTGAGCTAAGTTCATTGGAACAGAAGCAGTGAAAATATTTGTAGAAGAGATACAGGGAAGCCACATTGCGCCAGTGAGAAAGTGACTAATGTGAGATCCTGACTTGGCAGCTCACATACAAAGATTCTTTGTTAGCTTTTGTCAAGGACCCCTAGGTGGATAGCAGGAGCACCCGACCAGATATGGCAGCAGTATTCAATGAACGGGCGGATGGTAGATTTATATATGTGCAGGGTTGTTTCAGCCAGAAAAAAAACTTCCTGACCCTGCACAGAGACATACTTAAATTTGGGCATATTGGTGGTGGAACAGAGATGGAGTGGAATAACAGGAGAATAGGTATTAAGAGTGACAAGAGAGAAGGAGATGTGGAGGGCCATGATCACCTATTTCATGAAGGGACATGGCACATAGAAAAAGGGTGTGTGTGTGTGTGTGTGGTGTTTAAAATACAATATACAATCCCAAAGTTTAAGAAATTTTACAAAATAAAGTTTACTTGAAGAGAGAGGAAAAAAAAAATTGGTTTCACTATTCTAGGCTTCATGAAATCAAAAGAAATGTGTGTATGCTTAAATAATGAATCATAGCACTTTTTCCCTAAGCTGGCTTTTCTTGTGATTAAAGTGAATTGTTGAATGAAGACGGACTTAAAGATTTTCCTGTGTATGTAGATGTAATCCCATTTGTTATGAGTGCATTTTCGAATTTTAATACTAGAATGCCACATCATGCAATACTGGTAAAATCCTCTTTCATAATAAAACAATTTCCTGAACAACCAAAATATCAGCAACAACACTTACATGGTGGCAAACCACCCATATCCCATCAGTAAGAACCAAGTTCCACTTTAACAGCTTTCTATAAACCACTACTATGTCACTGACTCCCAAGAGGAGGTTGCCATCAATCACTATAATCTTAACCTGTTCAACTTTAGTTTTAACAGTTTTAAACACCTATCTGTATATTTCTGACAAAATAGGAATCAACATAAAAGGATAAAGGGAGATAACACCAGGTTTATTTACTGCTAATTACAGGCACACTTCCATCAACCATAATGTGCATTTGTGGTGCAGTGGATATTGGCTCAGAAAGAGAAATCAGTGAACTGAATTTGAATTCCAGTTGAATGCCCTGCATTCACTTACATGCTAGTACCCTTGGGAAAGGTATTAATCCGTCCCTTCCCTCCAGTTATGGGTTAAATAACAGGGTAGGACTTGAACCCTGCCCTTAAACAAGTCGCAATGAGACTTCTTCCATCAGGGAGGAAGCCGGCTCAACCTGACTAGGGTGAATGCGGCTTGCATACAACCATAATGGCAGACCAGCAGCAAGATTACATTGGTAATTAAGAAGATGGCGATTAGCATTTGCCAAAAATAAAAATGAATCAAGGCCGTATTAAAGAAAGGTTGGAAAATGTATTTAAATGAAACCATACAAAATGAACACTAAAACTTGACTTTTTTTTTTTAGAGGGGGGGAAAAAAAAAAAAAAAAAAAAAAAACTATCTTAACAAGAAATCTTAGGAAAGAAAAAAATTAGAAAGACTATCCATTTGACAATTATGTAAAAGTTTGTCGTGCACGGCTGCAGGTCATTTGAAACTGAAAAAAAAAAAAAGATTGAGACTTCACAAGTGAATAAACACCCCCACCAAAATAAGCACCCCCCCATCGAAATAAGTCAGCTTTATCAAGTCATTATCAACTCACAAAGTCTACAACCTCCATTAGTATCACCAATGAAGATTTGTGGCGAATTAGAAGTTGTCATTCTGTTTTAAGTTGTGGAATTGATAAATGCAGTGCTGTGCACGAGGATCAAAACAGATCTTCTGGTTGAAAAAACAACTTAAAAGAAATACCCATATAGCAAAAAAAAAAAAAAAAAAAAAAAAAATTAAAGGAAAATTAAAGGAAAATTTAAAAAGCAATCTTTAACATTACAAAAAGTATAAATACAAGTAAATTTGTCTACTCGATCAGAGGACCCAATTTTGTGAGTCCGCAGACTATGTCAGGCGAACACTATCATCATCAAAGCCATATCCAAAAAAGACAGGAAACGAACAATCTAAATGAGTTGCTACAAAGACAACGAATTTAACCCTGCTCCACTAAACAATTATCACACCAAAATTCAATCTATATTTAAATTCAACATTCTAATCAACCTTATACCACCCAAAGAACATTGGATTAGATAGATCCATATCGCCCGGTTCACACTCCACCCATGTCTATTGAACAGGTTAAGAGGCTCATCCCTTGTTCCCTGTTTAGAATGTGGTTTCCGGCTTTATCTTTTCCAATTTTTTCACTATTGTGTAGCCCCCTGCACATCAGTGGCATTACCGCCTTGCTCGGGGTAATACAATTAAAAAAAAAAAAAAAAAAATTAACCTTTGTAACTAACCTTTTACCAGACATATGAACATTATTCCTTTTATAAACCATAAAACTATATAAAATACATTTCGATTGTGTATTGTTATGATCGTTTCATTTTGTTTATTACATTTTTTATGGTAGGCTGAACTAAACAAGGGAAACCAAATCAAATTCAAAAATAATAAACATGCTTCGTTCACCATAAATTCATTGATACAAGTAGCTGATGCACATGTTATTGTGCAGTTCTAACAAAAAGAAATTCTATTTTCATTTACAATTACCCACTTGGCAATAAATACTAAAGACTAGTATGAAATACATTTTTTTTTAAACACTGGTGGTGGTGGTGGTGGGTTCATTCATGCATGCATGCATGCATGTATGTATCTCACACCCTGATTGAGCACTCTGGAAGAATGGTAGCCTTTGAAAAACAGTAGCTAATCTAGCATCTATGCATCATTCATTCAGCAATTCATTAGAACACTCTCAGCTACTGGGGGTGTGCATAATGATAATGTACACACTAAAAAGTTTGCCTCCTTCTACTGAGCGACCATAGCTCAGAGGTAGAATCACCAACTGACCAATTTGGTCAGGTTTCAATCCTGGGTAAAAAGAAATTGGAAGTCTAAGTGTACTGATGAACTAAGATAAAACAAAACAGATCTGTCTGCAGATGACCACACACCCACACCCACACACACCCACACGAAGAACTGTAGTTAATAAATGTTAAAATGCATTCATAAATTTATCAATGAAAAGTCAGTTGCGTGTAAGAATCTCCAAAGTTGAATGTTAAAGAAATAATGGATGATTGAAAAGCATTCACGGTTCTTAAGTAAACAATGTGGATCAGAAGCAAATAATTCTATTTTAAGGACACACATAATTCTATTCATACAATCAACACCAATGATATCCAGCATTTCGCATTACAGTAAAAAATACTATCAGTTTTGCTTAAAATCATTTTCAGTTCCTCTGAATTTACAAGACTAAAACACAAATCATTTTTGCAAGAGTTTCTTTGAATTAATTTTAGTTTAATTCTTTGTAAAACCTCAAAAGCGAGCCACCTAAACAAAAAACTCATGATAGAATTCCAGCCATACACATTTTTTGCTGAGAGACCAGGAAAACCAGTCAAAGATCAAGAAAAAGTTTCAATTTTGATAAATTACAGGTGTTCTGCTGAGGAAATACACACAAAAAACAAAAAAAAAAAAAACACATACAAAACAAAAACACAAGTAGCAGAGAGAAAGGGAGGGAGAAAGGATGGCACAACAGGGAACTTCAGGTTATTTAAAGCCAAAAAAGGAAAGAATTAGAAAACAGGCAATCTAGCAGGATAGATGGCTTAAAAAAAAAAAAAAAAAAAAAAAAAAAAAAAAATCAAAGAGAATGAATCAAACCTTTACATGTTATTTAAAGCCAGAAAATATTTTAGATTTTAAGTTTGTTTTTTTTTTGGGGGGGGGTAATGATTTAGCAATTACTAATTAACCCATAACTCTGGAGAAGAGGTGGATTCATACCCTTTCCAAGGATATCTACATGTGAGAATATAACAGCCCCAAATGATATTAGAACTGGATTCTCTAACAATTTGAAGCCATTGATTTCACCATCCATACATCCACACTTCCAGCACAGTCTTCAAGCAGTCACCTGTCTAGGTTCTGACCAGGCTTGATGTTTAACCTGTGATCATAGGGAAACCACTGATTCAACATGATATAGCCATAAATCAGGATACAAAAGAGGACCAATCAATAAAAAGAAGCTCAATGACTAATCAATAATTGTATGAAGTCCTTGGCAATCAAAATTAAGCTGAGTCAAAGTTTTATATTTTAATACGTGATGGTTAAGAGCAGATTCTCAGGTAGACAAACTGCAAAAGTAGATAAAAAATAAGTGTAAAATTGTGATTTCTTCTCATAAGCAATTGAAATCAAATAGAAGATTTATTTAGTAAGCTTAGCCTGAAACATTGTCATAATTGAACAAAACATGCAGGTTATGATCTACCAGTATAGCCCGGCGTTGCTCGGGTGTAATGAAAGCTTTAAAACTAATCCATGGTCCAGGAGCTCAGACTCTTTGGACGTTGGCATGAGAAACTAAAAAGCAATAGTTGTTTCCAGTTAAAGTGAAACCGTAGACAGAAAGAAAAATGAATGGATGTAAGTCAATTTTGATTTCCTGCTATCGATATCAAATAAGTTTTTTTTCGTTAAACTGAATTTTCAAGGCTAAATAAGTCCCGAGTAAATGGTATCATGGCTGAGACTAAGATCTACAATTATACCTACTTAGAGCCAAACCTGAAGCAAAAACTAAAATAAAAGGCTGAAAAATACAGACATACCGGCAGATAAACAGACACACAAACATCTTGCCTTTTCTATATATTATCAGTTTTCTGCACTATTTTAAGAACTGCAACCTTGAAACTTTTGAATATTGTTTCTTAGGTCTTTGTCTATGAGTATATCGAATTTGATTAAAATTGGACCACTGTTATAACCCCATTGATATTTATTGGGGGTATGCTATCACAAAACCTAGCTAAGAACACTCCCAGACACTTACAGTACAACTGTGTAAATTTTCAAGAAAATCAGTTCAGCTGAGTCTAGGTAACAGACACACACAAAGTTCTATTTATAAATAGATTTAGATTAAATGCTTCTTTAAGATTTGCCTCACTGATTATAGCTCCTGACTATACATAGCAAAAAAAAAAAAAAGAAAAAAAAAAAATTTAAAAAACAAAATTAAAAAACAAAATGCCAATAGAAGTTTGTAGGTGAGGAGGGAGGAAGCCCTCACCTACACACTAAAATCTGAAGACTAATTTGTTTTAGCATGGGTCAAGGCTTCTTGGGTTAAATATATCTCATAAGGCCCAACCTTGCAGGGTAATGTTCAGTTTCACACTTCAATGATTTTAAAACCAAGTATTACTGCTACTCATTCAACAGGGAGATATAGATATTCATTTTGCATTTTTTCATGGATGTATATGAATTGTGATATGTTTAACACCAAGGTTGTTTTTTCAGTGGTATTAGCAATAAAATTTTTGACAAGGTTTTTTTTTTTATCATAAAATGCTCAATATTGGGATAGAGAGAGCATTGATAAGCACAAGGCATTTGCCACTTTAACTGAGCAGGTTCATGCTGACTGAAGTTTCCTAAAGACATGATTATGATGTTCTCATCTGGGCAAGGTTGCTGTTAGGTCCTGTTTTTGCTTATATAGAACAGTGTCATTTTTTTAAAGAGTGATCTCGTTTGTGATTAGTTTATTCTTTTATCAAATTTTTCCATTTGATTTTTTATTGTACAGGTGTTTAATTTTTAATAAGCAAAAAAAAACTTAGTGTTGTAATTGAAGTTTTCAAGAAAGGCACCGACTCCCCCACCCCTGATTCATTTTATTCCCCCCACCAAGTACTTTGAATCTTATCAAAGTTCATCCTCAGGGGAGGTGAGTTGCTGAAAGATTAATGTAGTCAATCATTACAAATTCAAAATATTCAAATCTATGTTAAAAACTAAAACGGTCACAATTATATTAATTTTTATCTTAACAGTTCAGCCCTGAAGATATATATATATATATAGTAACTAAATTGTTGAACTCGTAGGTTTATTTACATTTTTGTTCATGCATTTACATTTTATAAAGAGTGCTCAATACAACATAGAACGTTATACTGTAATGGTTGTTACAATGTTTTTAAATTCATAGTATCACTACACAAAAAATCTGTTTTGAAGCCAACCCATTATGTTTTGGCTTCATCCTCAGGTGATTTTTTTTTTGTCTAGTGATACTATGAATTTAAAAACATTGTAACAACCATTGCAGTATATATAACACACAAACAAACCAGCTTTAGTACTTTTCTTGATTTTAATAACACAAGATTAATCCGTGACTATGAAAGGATTAAAATGAAAATAGACATGTTTAAATTATTCAAGTATATCAGAGGTAGAATCGCCGACTGACGCCAATTCAGTCAGGTTTCAATCCTGGGTTAAAAGCAATCTGAGTCTAACCGTACTGATGAGCTGTGAAACAGATCTGTCTGCGGATGACTTTACGCTCTCACACTGATTGAGCACTCTGGAAGAATGGTAGACTTTAAAAAAAAAAAAACAGTAGCTACTCTGGCATGTACGCATCGCTCGTTCAATAATGGATTAGAGTACTCTGGCTATTGGGCGGGTATAATGACAATATACATGCTAAAAAGTCTGCCTTCTACCAAACGCCCATAGCCCAGAGGTAGAATCGCCGACTGACGCCAATTCAGTCGGGTTTCAATCCTGGGTTAAAAGGAATAGGAGTCTAACCGTACTGATGAGCTGTAATACAGTGAAACAGATCTGCGGATGACTATATATAAAATTTCAGCAACTTTTAATATAGGGCAGTTTTCATCATTTTCACCAATTCAATACATGTCCAATTTAGGTTGCATGAGTGACAAACATGGCTTGGTCAAATCTATGAGCAAAATTTTGGATTCAACACCAATCATTAACAGGCTCAAATGAAATTCCCAGAATGAGGAAAAGGTTTTTGAAAACAAGCAGGATTGAAAATGAGACATGACAAAGAACTGTTGAACCTTCTTATATATACTGGGGGTGGTGGGTCAACAGTCATCTGACAGAGTGGACTATAGTTACTTATGGAACAATTGTGCTGATGCTATGCTGTCAATGGACAGCAGGCTTCCTAGAATGATGTCAACCAGAACTAATGACTCCCTAACAGAATGGATAGGATAGTGACATATCCCTAATTAAGAGAGCCATCATGGTGTAAGATGTCAACCACACTGTGCTTTGAAAATGATAGAGTTCAACATATATACAAATGAGATTTCTAAATACTATTAAAATAAATAAATAAATAAATAAGACATCTGGTATGCAACAAGTTTGACAAGCAGTGGGAAGAGAAAACAATCCAACTTTATTCTTGAATAGAATCTCAGATATCCAAGTTAACTTGGTCAACTAACCTATTTATCAAATATAACAGACAAGCTATCAATCTCTTTAGAGACAAAAGGTCCAAGTATAGGTGACAATTTTTCAGTTTTAAAGTCAAAATGCTAAAATTATGATAAAAACAAATAAGCTATACAGACATCCCCAGAACAATCACCCTATCAGCACAAAAAATAAAGTAAATAAAGAATTTAAAAGTCAGGGTTTAGTTCCTCAAGTTTAAGATGGAGACTGTCAATATATTGGTTATTCACTCAAAGACAGACCTTGTATGGGCAAGAATTTAAGAGGAAGTTTTACATTAATTCTAATAAAGCAGATATTCTTAGACAAGTAAATTGGTTATTAAAAAAGTAGGAAGAAAAAAAAAAATTTAACGTCTGCATATGTACCTTCTATATGCTATGCCCCTACAGAACTAGGCAGTCATGTTACCCCTCTCAAACCCTGCTCTGCAATCCACTTAAGTTCATCATTGCTTTCCTGTCTCCTTTCCCTGAGTATCAGATTCTCCAAGCCCTCTTTAATACATGTCAGAGAAACTTCACCTGTCTCTTCATGTTAAGTATCAGTTTCCTTTTAAGTTCCATCCTCTCCAAAACGTTGTCGTTGCTTACATGTTCAATTCATGGTATTCTCAGCATCCTTCTGTAGAAAGACATTTAGATTGCTTCAAATGTTTCCTTCATGCATAGATCAAATGCAGATTGGAATTCAACAGAATAGGATAAAGAACAAATACGAAACAAAACAGGTTCCATTTTATTAAAGCTTCAGAGAATACCAAAATTTCTTTCTCCATCTCATTCTTTGATGAAGCTTTACTGAAAGTGAAGTTTGCTAAGTTTATAAATGTTTCCTATTTGTGTGTGTGTGTGTGTGTGTGTGTATATATATATATATATCTCACTGAAAAAAATAGTGTTTAGCTTTACTGCCAAATATCTGAAGATTCACATTTACTTTTCAAATATATTAAAAATTAAAAACTAGGTAGAGATTGTTCAGTCGGTACCACCACAGTATAAAGTTCAGGACTGGATGTTTGCACCCTCACAACAAAAAAGCAAATGACCAGATGTTCCAGTTGAAAAATAAAAATTAAATATTAAATTTCTAATTGGCCAATAGGAAACCCAGAATCAAATATGGATATGAATTCCCAAATGATCACCTGCATCCAAAAAGTAAAGCATCTGCCAGACAGACTGACCTCCAGAGAGAGGACTGTAATTAGTAGCCCCCTTGATCCAAGTCAAGTGGCTTACTATGCTAGCCTCCCTTCACCTTTCTTCCCTGTCTCAAAACTACTTAGGACAAAGGTGTGCCGGGGGGGAGGGGTACACCCACAAATTCTCCTTGTCAGTCTTCTATTGCCACTATAATACTTTGCTTTTATTGGCAAAAATATTATCCACAACCCATTAAAAAGTTCCTCTTTATAGTACTGCTTATCTAGTATACAAATCAGACATTTAAGAAATAGGAGAAAAGAGCAATTTCCATGGGTTAAATTGAATTTATTCAGTATTGTATTCTTAAAGAAAAATAAAATAAATAAAAATTTAAAAAATAAAAATAAATGAAGCAGTGTTGATTAAGGTGGGTGGTAAGCAAAAATATTTGTTTTGAAAGTTTCTTTTTTTAACTATCAAAGGAGTGGAAGAAACCAAAAAATAAAAATCCCTCCCACCCTCATAAAATAGGTGGGTCTGACTTGGTAATTAGACTTTAGGATCCTTCCTCAAGGTGACACCAACAAAGCAAAATTGTTAAAATTATAGGAGTTAAATGGAAACATTATCTGTTATTAAGCAAAACAAAATGTCACTTCCAAGTTAAACAATCTTTAATGGTAGAAAGCTTAAATTCCCTGACAAGCATCCCAATTATTTGATAAATATCTAAACATCTGAACTTAAGCATTGTCTTCACATAGGAGTCAGTATACTTTAAACATAACTTGTGTAAAGTAGCCATATTAATATTTGGGCCCTCAAAGTGTTTTTCTTAGGATCAGTATAGAATCTGCATTTTGCCTAGTTTTAGCAATTGCAAATTAATTTCTTTCAGAGTAGATATGTTACTTCCTCTTCAAATCACTTATAACTAAAGCAAGCGTATATAAAGATATGTATTCCTAACAATTAGGATGGAAGTATGAAGAAAAAAAAAGGGGGGGGGGTTATGCATATAACTAACATTTTAATAAAAGAGGAGAGTCCTTTATCTTCCAAAACCTTCAAGAAATGTCATTTAAGCCACTTGCAAGGAGATAAAAAAGGAAAACCACAATGACAAACATACTGAGGAAGTGAATAATAATAAAAAAAAAAAAAAAAAAAAACACCCATCCACACCTTAACATTTTCAAGACCTACCTACTCAAATAATTCAAACTTCTCAGAATATTGAGGAAAGAGACAAGATTCTAGAAAATAATTTTTATTTGAAAGAAAAACAAAATAAAAAATATTTGTGTGATAATTGATGACCAAGAGTGAGTAATCAGATATATATTTTTAACCCATACAATTATCCAAGAGTTTTAACAATTCCTGAACATATTTAGCTTACAGTTGCTAGCAAACTTATCTGCTGTTTCTTGTCCAGACATGTCAAGGGCCAGGATCACCCTTCACATCTTGTTCCTTGTAACTTAATATATTTTGTCTTGTTATTTCTTCCAAACCCTGCTCTGCCATCCTGTTATGGTGAACTCACCTGCCTAGGGAGAGTCGACTCTCCCTCCTAATATAAATAACAGTGTAGCAAGTAGTCAGGGAGAAAATACAAGTCAATGACCTGGCAAGTTACTCTGTGTTACTTGATAATACAAAGTTCCCACCAGTACGTCAAACCTAAGGGACCGATATTTGTACTTATATACAATGCACAATCTATGTTGTACTCCACGACACCCATTTGCTTAAGCTCATCAAGTATGCCATACACTGTTTTCTCGTCTCTTTCCCCGCTATCTGCCATGTGATTATCAGATTCTCCAAACCTTCCTTTCTTATTACGCATCTCAGAAATTTCAACTACTCCTTCCTGATGCTTATAAAGTTTGCTTTTTATTTCCCTTCTCTCTAAAACCTCATTTGTTCAGTAGATGATATCCTCAGCATCATTCTGTAGGGTCAGATTTCGGTTGCTTCGAGTCCCTCCGTCTTTGAGGAGACGGTCAAACATGAGCTGCCATATAGGAGGACCAATATGACATAACAGTCCAGGATTCTTTGTTCCCAACGAAATTTTCCTGTCCCTTAATACTTTGCTTAGCTTTTGGAATGCATTTTTCTCCATCCCAATGTGCTTTTGGATCTCAGCGTCACACATTCCGTCCTCTGTTAAGACACTTTCCAGGTATTTAAGTTTCTGTACTTGCTCGATATCCCCAATATATAATTGGCATTTTGAGCTCTTTTTGCTGATGACCAAGATGGTATAAATTATTTATGAAGCTTAAGCAAACAAGAAATTTAGATAAATAGGATTTTTATAAGTATAGAGGAGGTTTATTTTCTGTAGAAAATGGTAAAGTTAAAAAAAAAAAAAATTGGAAGTGGGTACTTGAAAGGGAATTTTTTTTTCTAATCAGATTTGTTACTGTTTCCCTTACCTAACTCACATCCAAGAGACATCAAATGATATGGCTGGTAAAACTTTAATACATCACTCTTACCTACTATCTCCCTACAGTTTACAATATTTGAGAACCAAGTTCTACAAAATGAGCTTGATTTTTGGAAAAAGAAAAAGAAAAAAAAAAAAAAAAAAAAAGAAAAGCAGTCCCTCTACAAGTATCTTCACAAACATCCTACTCTATATAACAATTTGAGTAGAGAAAACAAACCATGTGGACTGATGTGCTACAAAACACACATATATATATATATATATATATATATATATATAATGTGTGTTGAATATATGGATTGAAATCTGACAAGATTAAAGAAAGTAAATGTGTCTTAATCTAACAGGTTTCACTTTTATTCAAGTTTCTTCTTCATAGATCTGTTAAAAGACAACTTTTTTTCTTTTTAAAAAACAGTGTAGTAGAATGTTTAACGTTAGATTCTTATTGAATACATGTCACACATCACTTATAATAAAACAAGAGATTATTTTAAATATTATCTATAAGAATACTTGTCTGTTTATATGTATGCGTGTCTGATAATACACATCAGAAGTGTATTAATATGATGGACAATTTAAAATATTGTGCGAGATATAAGTTTTATAAGTTTTTATTATAAATAGTTCACTGCAACACGAGAGCAGTAAACTTTTATAAGCTTATAATAAAAATATTACTATATATGCATTTTATTATTTTCATGTAAAACAATCTGTACAAGATGGAAGCTGACAATAGTTCGCCTGAAATAGGCCTATGCTTCCACTTGACCATGGAATAACGCATGTCTTTTTCACACACACGCACACATCTCCCCAAATGAATAAGCAATGAAGAAAATAATTGCAACATTCCAAACATTGCTCAATATAAAAATAGAGCAACGAATATTAACTATACTTTAGAACATGTACAAACTACTACAAAACTGTACATTTTGTTTCGACATTGAAAGAACGTTTCATCAGGAAGTTAATGATGGGACATTATTCTTTCAATGTCAAATCATTAACTACCTGATGAAACATTCTTTCAACGTCAAAACAAAATATACAGTTTTGTAGTAGTTTGTACATGTTCTACAGTATATATATATATATATATATATATGTGTGTGTGTTAGCTGAATACAATTTCAAAGTATTAATCACGGACCAATGAAGTCATTTTAGTAATATAAAGGCACATTATCCAATAATGAAAAACAAATGATAAATGCAAAGTATTATGATTAATTATGAATTTCTGGGAGGAGGAATTATTTACATGTGGGTTAATGTTCCAATTTTTGTTCTTAGCATAGCTTCTGTGAGAAGAGCAAAGATCAGGATGAAAATGTTCACAAATTTAGTGTGAGTCATTGCAAGTTCAATCAGCTAAGTAAAACAATCTTGTACCAAGTGGAAACAGGTGAACAAAAAATAAAATAAGATTACATATCCCTAGAAATGGTCAGTGGAAGGGGATCAGTCTACCAGTCTATTAAATAAAGGGTTCAGTTTGAAATTCCAGAAAGGTTACCTGGATCAGGATGTGCGTTGTGGCACAGTGGCTATTAACTCGGAACGAGAAATCGGAGAGCCGAGTTCGAATTCCAGTTTAATTCCTTGCATTCACTTAAGCGCAAATACCCTTGGGAAAGGTATTAATCTGTCTCTTCCTTCCATTTATGGGTTAAATAACAGGACAGATTGGGTTCTATAGCCTTGGTTGGCAACCAGTCTACTGCAGAAAGTAATGGCAAGCTACTGCGGGATAATCTTCTGCCCAGTCAGTCATGTCTTTCGAGACATGATCGCCCAAGTGTGTATTACGTATGGCACTTAACCGACTACCTGGATCAACAAGTCCCTAATAAAGGGTCAGGTGAAAATGGCTGAAATGTATATATATATATATATTTTTTTTTTTATACACTTTTCAACTATTGTTTGAATGTAATTGAAGCAATAATAAAAAAAAAGTCTTGCATTGAAAAAGAATTTGTATTCTGTGCTGTCAAAAGAGAAAAAAACCAGAAACAATATCAAGTTGACTTTAGGTTTCAAAAAAGTAATTATCATCAAATATGACCAATCACAATCTGTCTTACCTTAATAAAAAATACTACTTTGGACAACAGACAGATTTCTTGGTCATTTGTAAGTGAGGAGAGGAGTTGTGTTGTAAGTTTGAATACAGATCTAAGTACATTTTATTTTAGCTGCTTATCAAATAGTTAACAAAGCTTCCTATAATAAATTATCTAAAATACAGATGTAGAATACAAAACAAGGACCCAATTGAAAAGCCAGCAATGAAATTTGAAATTAACAGGTGTTTGTCATATCACATCCCAATAATAAAGGGAGTCATGGATTAGTGTGTATGTAGGTGGGGGGGGGGAGGGAATGATCACATGTGCCCACTTGAAATGACAAGGTTATTGCCAAGCCCTCTGGTTAGTAGAGAGGGAGTGCCCTCAACCATGAGCAACTTTGGGCTATGGCAAAATATCTTTAGTCACAATTTTAGCATACATCCAGCAATATAAAACTGAGCTAAACATGAAGGAAAATGTATTGGTGGGGGGGGGGGGATTAACAAGAAAAACATTTAATGAATTGAGGTGGGTGTTATAACATGAAAATAAATTTTATATATATATATATATATATATATATATATATATATTAGTTAAATAAAATGAAGACAAGAGGAAAACTATTTTAAATTGCCTACACATTTTGTCCTGTGATGGACTTTATCAAGGCAAAAAAGACGAAATGAGCTTTATTCTAAATTACGTATCTATAAACAAACAGTGTTGGTAACCACAAAGATGCTCACAAATCATTTCAAAAGATCAACAGAATATTTTAGTTTTTAGAATTTCTTCATGTGTAGTGATATTAAAATGAAGGGAATTTGACCGTTTTCTTTGAAAACGGTTTATTTCGTGTGTGTTTTAGAATTTCTTCATGTGTAGACTTACTTAAACACGAAAAATTTGCCTTGATAAAGTCCATCACAGGATGAAACGCATAGACGATTTAAAATACAGTTTTCCTCTTGTCTTTATTTAACCATCCTGTCCTTAATCTCAGATTATAACTGAGTATATTTTTACATACATAAATGTATATATATATATATATATATATATATATATATTAAAAAAACATAACACTAATGTATATAATTGATTAGTCTTGCTAAATAAATGGGTGGGAGTTACTACATAAGAAGCAGACAATCTAATACTGCACGGGGGGGGGGGTTTACAAGTGAGAAGACCAAAAAGAGGAATAAGATACAGGTGGGGTGGCGGGGGGCGGGGGGTCACAGAAAGATAAGAGAAAGATGGGAATCAAATGGATAAAAGATAGCAATTGACATTGCACTTAAACTCTTGGTTGGAGACTGTAACTATCAGGGAAACAAGTGTACAGAAGGGAGTTCCAAAGGTGGGAACTGTGAGAAAAGAAACTGTTGGAGTAGAAGAGAGTTACATTTGACCATTTTCAATATAAAAGGTTGACACCTAGTTACCAGTCTAGTAGGACTAAGAAGTTTGTGTAGAGGAGGGCACCAGGTAGATAAGCTTAGAGCAGGCGTCATGAAAATATAGAAAAGACAGAGAGAAACCACATCTTGGTAGTGAAAGAGTAAAGTTGAAATATTACATTGCAAAGCCTCTTGAATTTTATCAAGTACCCCAGGGGGAATAACAGGAGCACCCAACCAGATATGGCAACAGTATTCAATGCACAGTTGAATGGTAGACTTGTATGTGTGCAAGACGGATTCTGAAGAGGAAAAAAAAAAAAAACTTTCTGGCCCAACCTTTCTAGTAGTAGATATAGCTATTGATTCTATGAACTCGTTTCATTTAATAGAGCAAGGGTTACACACGTAAACATTTGCTGCCAATTATGAATCAGCTGAAGAGAAAATTATCTTAACCACAATATGGCATCAATAGTTACTTACCAGGTCAATATATAGACTTGATTTGAGAGGAAGACAATCTAAGATAGACAAGAAAGCATTTTTGGATAGCTCATATCCATTGTCAAGAAGAAAATGGAAATATGGTCATACCACAAAAGTCAATCTTTCCACTACCATCAGACAAGAAACCATCTTTGGTAACAGAAGATGTGGGTGGGAAATCGGCTGAAAATGTTACCCATGTGAAATGGAATATCTTTCAGAAAGATTAATTAACTGCCATGATAGTTAATACATGTGGAGAGAACTTGATCAGGTGCTTCATGAACTTCCAACTATAAGCAGTCATGGAACTAGGGATAAAGTTTGTAGGATACATTTGATCACAGAGTTAGGATTTAAAAGCTATACGTGTGGCTGAATAAAAGCAAAGCCAACTGACTATGGAAACAAATAAAATCTACATACAAAAGGGATTTTGTTTGGAAATTATTACCCTAACTTAAGTATGGTCAGATGATTTCAAATTTGAAACCATTTTATATTCTTTAAATAAGACATTCAATTTTAAGAGGATGGGGAGGAAAGAACCCATAAGAAGTTTGTTGTATGTTAATATCGGGAACCGGCTTTTATTTGATCAGCCATACTTCAGCAGGAAAAATTGAAAACAATGGGACATTGTTTTGTCCTTTGGATAAAAGGCTTTTTTAACCAATGTAATTATATATAAGACAAGAGTGTTCAATATCAGAAGATTATATGCAACTACTGTATTTTCTTTTTCATCATACGAGTAGAATATAAGACAACTAGTGTTTCTAAAAAACTTGAGGAATAAATTACATCCTCAATATAATATGACTGCATAGTACAGCCATCCCTAGGTTAATTATTTTTAGAAAGTGGTACCATATACCATACAGATATTTTTTAAAAAGTAACATTTACAAAAAAAATAAAATACAATAATAATTTACTTCTTTAAGATTACATATGCATGCAAATACGTATACATAGTTATACACACAGGTAGTCACCATCTATATCTATAAAAAGTGAGAAGGGTGGACGCTGTGTAAGTATTTAATAGATTTGACTTGGCATCTGCATTTTGTAATCTAGCTCAACAGGAGTTGCGTTCAGATGAAGGTCAAAATCTTAGAATGCTAACAACACCTTGAAATTTTTCAGAAAGCCAAAATTAGGGGTAGAAAAATATATATTATCACCCCCACAAATCAGGGATCAGTTTATGTATTGATTATAATATAGAATTGATCACCCAACTTTATATCATCTATATATGTTGCCCCTCCCACCCTAATCTAATAGAGACATTCTACATTGTTATCTATATATAACAAAGTGACGAGGGTGGATGTTGTATAAGTATTTGCTATGTAAATTTACTTTTTTTTTTTTATTCTTATTCCTTAAACTACCCGAGTGAAACCGGGCTAAACTGCTAGTTATATAAATATTTATCTGGTGTTAAAACAGTTCTCATTGTAATATGACAAAGCTATTTAGTACATATTAATGAACATGCATATTATCCTACATTTAAAGCACAACCGAGTCTCTCTCTCTCATGCATACACAAGTGCCATACATGATACACACTTGGGTGATCACGTCTCGAGAGACATTATCACCCAAAATTTTCCCACAATAGGTTGTCAACTTTCAGTGCTAGACTAGTTGCCAACCAAAGCTATAGAACTCAATCTGTCCCACTATTTAACCCATAGTTGGAAGGAGAAGTGGTGGATTAATACCTTTGCCAAGGGTATTTGGGTGTAATGAATGCTACAAATTTAACTAGAATTCAAACTACGCTCACCGATTTTTCACTCCAAGCTGATAACCACTACACCAAAACATACATTCACAGCTAGCTAATTATATTCCTTATAATAATGCATTTATGTATCCATTGTAATGAGTATATATTGCATTTGCTAGCAAGACTTTGGTGGAGTGGAAGTATTGTTGCAGCCGTTTCAACAAATTTACTTGTTTTAAATAAAAATGTTGGTCAACATATGCTTTGTTTTTAAGTGAGCAAATGAAATGTCTTTGCCGCTTTCAACACAAGAACTCTGAAAAGAAAAACAAAAAATGTGTGAATCTGAAGAGAAAAGGCATCAGATGATCCTATTTATAAAAGCATCATTAGATACAAGAAAACACGTAATACAAAAGTAGTTACGACAAGTTGGCTTTTATAACAGGAAAACTTTTGTTTTCTAGATTAAAGGTCAAAATTTACATTGAAACTATTCAGATACGTATTATTTGGAGGGTAAAAAAAAAAAAAAAAAAAAAAAAAAAAAAAAAAAAAAAAAAAAAAAAACTAATTGTATTTATGAAAATAACCAAGACAAAATTCCCAGCCTTCCAGTCCAGTGAGGAAAAAAAAAAAAAAAAACGCATAATATAAGAGTATTTTACTTTCATTCCTTAGTTTTTCTATAACCCAAAACTTAAATTTACAAAAATTTTTTAAAAACAGACTTATTCTACCTGCTTATAAATTGAAAATACAAAAGACTAATTATAAAGCAACACAAAAAAAAAAAAAAAAAAAAAAAAAAATGTTGCCCATAACACAAGGAAGGCAGCTTAAAATGAAAATTTTGATAAAGACCTTGAAAGTGTAAAAAATTATATAATTAAAAGCAAAATGCTTAATTTTCATGCTTAGCATAAATTAGTATTAAGAACACTTCCATTAAAAAAATTATTCAAGAAAATTTACAGTAATTTATTATTTTATTCATTAATTTTATAATTTTTTTAAGTTTCCTTACAACCTGTACTACTTGCCTTAAAGGCAAGTAGTACAGGTTGTAAGGACTGTGGCGCAGTCGATATCAACTCAGAAGGAGAGATCAGGGTGCCGAGTTCAAATTTCAGTTAAATTCCTTACACTCACTTACGCACAAATACCCTTGGGAAAGGTATTAATCCATCTCTTCCCCCAGTTATGAGTTAAATAGGACAGATTGGGTTCTATAGCCTTGGCTGGCAACCAGTCTACCAAAGAAAGCAATGGCAACCTACTGCAGGATAATCTTCAGCCCAGTCATTCATGTCTCAAAAGGGACATGATCGCCCAAAGCATGTATCACGTATGGCACTTAACTGACTGACTGCAGGGCACAGAGGTCACAGTTGCAAAGTAGCAAAACATTTAAGAAAACCTTATGAATAAGACCCCCTTCTCTGCTCACTATGTTTCTGTTCCTAGTTCTTTGGTGTCTTTCTTGGGGATTGGGGTGAAGATAACAGTTAAGTTATTTTGATTTCAGATTTTGGGGTTGGGGAGGAGACTGTTCCAAGATGACTTAAGAATTGTGTTTGTGTGGGGGTGGTCAATATTACAAAACAAAAATTAAATATTTACGAAGATTCAAACGAAAATTATAAATCTTAATTCCAAAGACAGTCAATTTCAGCACCAGTATCAATTCTACCACTTTTCTTGAACTGACATTTGCTTGAATGCTAACAATGAAAATTTTTTTTTTTTTTTACCGCAGACAAAAAAAAAGTCTTCACTTTAAAAGATATTTATTTAAACTAATGTTCTATCCCCATAATTTTTTGTTAGAAGGGTAATTTCAAGCATTACCCATATACATGATGTTACTAAAGCTTAGCTCAATTCAGCCCTTGATAAGGATTTTTTTTTTTTAAACTGCATTCACAAAAATAAATTAGCAATGCATCAGACATTAGTGAGTTTATTACCATCTGTGATACACGCTTAGACGATCAAGTCTTTTGAGAAATGACTAGACAGAAGATTTTTTCCAACAGTAGGCTGCCATCTTTTTCTGTGGTAGACCAGTTGCCAACCCCAGGGCTACAAAACCCAATCTGTCCTGCTATTCAATAGCCATAATTGGAGTGAGAAGAAAGATTAATACCTTTCCCAAGGGCTTTTGTGTGTAAGTGAACAACGAATTCAGCTGGAATTCAAACTGCTCTCCAATTTCTCATTCAGAGCTGATATCCATTGCACCACTTCGCACATCTATACAAAACTCATATTTGCATACATTTATCACCAGCAACAATTCATCTTATTTGTAATTGAAGGACTAAGTGACTAACCTTAATTTATGGTTAGGTAAATTTGCCAAATTCAGTATTAAAATAATCACTGCCCACCAGAAATATTTATCTTGATCCCGAAAATGTGTAAACAGCCAAAGTCAGAGTATTAGCGGTCCATGTACAATGTTGCATTTTAAATTACATTTTTTTTTTTTTTTCCATGTCATGATCTATTTCACAACTTCCAGGGTTCCAGAACTGCAGTAAACTACCCAGTTTTGCAGATGGAGAGTCCTATCATAATGCTTACAGCATATCACGTTTAATACAGCGGTTCTCATTCGATCACTGAAGTTAAGCAACGTTGAGCCTGGTCAGTACTTAGATGGTTGACCGCTTGGGAATACCAGGCGCTGTAAGCATTCAGTGATGGATGTGCGTTGTGGTACAGTGGATATCGGCTTGGAAAGAGAAAATGGTGAGCTGAGTTCAAATTCCAGTTGAGTATCCTGCATTCACTTCAGCACTGGTACTCTTGGGAAGCATCAAGTATTCAGCTATTTGACAAGATTATGAATTTCGCTACAAAAACTGTACCAGGGTTCCAAATACACAGGGAATACAGGAGGGGTGTAGTGAGTTCGATCTCAGCCAATGGCTGCAAGACAACGATCATAATACACTGACAATCATTCTTCCCCCCCCTCAAGAAATCAAATAAGTAAATGTCTGGCCAGTAAACTGAAATTCAAATCCTTGCTCATAATTTTCTGTGGCATAGGTGCCAGAGAAGTGTGTGTGTGTGTGTATATATATATATATATAATTCATAACGTTATGAATTAATTGTACATTGCGACACAGAAATTTCTATGTTTCGAGATTCTCATCACCAGGCAATGTTGCTTTTGGTTGTGCAAATGATTTACATTTAAATGATAAAAAACTTTGGTTTGCTGTGTATGTATGTGGGAAGATATAAAATTTACATGGATTCTATCTCGAACCAGACATTTCTGTGTCACAATGTGCAATTCATAACTACAGCGTAACCCTGATATAAGAGAGTTGTCGGGACCGGATAAAAGTTATTTTATATCCGGGTTTGGTCTATTTAATATACATTACCACATGCTCTAATCTGGGAACAGAGAAAATACCTCTTATATCTGGGTTTATCTTATACACGGGTCTCTTATATCCGGGTTCTACTGTATATAATTATATTAAGCTCTATAATTATTTAATTGAGCACTGTTCATAATGAAATAAATGCTGGGGCACTCAAAATAGTAACACCTTGAGTCCCTCTTCACCTGGAATTGTGCAGGTGTTATGCACATTGAGTTTCATTAAAGATGATTGACAAGACCAACCATTAAGCCTTTTTATCTTTTACCGTCTTTTGTAAAAAATTGTTTTTTTAAAGAAAAGTTTGTAAGAATTGTCTAAATGATCTGTGGAATCAAGTGCTTATTAGTAAGGACTTTTTATTTTTATGTAGCAGAAACGTTAATTCCAAGACCATCTACTAACAGGAACGAACACATCATTAATCCTACCCATAATACAAGTTATATAGACAGTTCCTTGAAATTTTGCACTGTTAAAAGAATTTATTCCACAGCCACACTTTATTACTAATTTGAACTAATATACCAAAATAGAACATTTCAAAAAATCTTTTCTTAGTTTGTAGCCCAACAACCAAATTTTTAAACATATTTCAAATTGCATTTCTAAAGCAATTCAATATGATTATGCTAAAAATATGATCATTATCTGATGATGGCTGAAAAGTCAGCCAGTTAAAATGAAACAATGAAAAAATATACAAGTCCAAATAATCCATAAATTCAACATAATGATTGTGCCAGGTATCATTTCACAATTTGCTCAGACAATTGGTCAATATGTTGCTTTTAACTGAGCAACAAAGAAAATTCAGAAAATAGTCTAACAAATAAAGTAAAAGATGAAGAGTTGATAGGTAATAAGTGCCATCGAGTGTTTTTAGATTTGGTTTGCCTTTCTCTTAGAATTGTGGATGAAATAGCAAGGATACTAGTGGTTTTTAAATGGCATTATCAATATATAGATCTTCAGATAAATATTGGGGGGAGGAGGCAAAACAAAATTCTATAGTCATTCTAAATTTTATACTGCTGCAGAATAGCAGTTTGAATTAAGTTTATAGGAAATCTAACAAGAATAAACTCAAACTCATTATTGGTTCTATTTAGCATAGGCTTACGGACTATCACGTTGAATATACCAGTTCTCGCTCAATCACCAAAGTTAAGCAATGTTGAACCTGGTCAGTACTTAGATGGGTGACCGCTTGGGAATACCAGGTGCTGTAAGCGTATAGTGACAGATGTGCGTTCTGGTGCAGTGGATATCGGCTCGGAAAGAGAACTCAGTGAGCTGAGTTCGAATTCCAGTTGAATACCCTGCATTCACTTAAACACTGGTACCCTTGGAAAAGGTATTAATCCATCCCTTCCCTCTAGTTATGGGTTAAATAACAAGGGTAGGACTTGGGGACCCTGCCCTTGAAAAAAAAAAAAAAAAAACACACACACACACACACAAATCCCAATGAATCCTGATACTCGAAAAGAAAAATGTAAAAATAACCTTCCCAAAAATTATTGGTTATGACCTTAACTGATCCCATAAGGATTGATAGGTCATTAAATCTCCAAACAAACTATTTAGCATAATGTGTGTGAGTGAGAATTAGAACACACTTAGCTATTGGGCGTGTGTATAATGATAATGTACATGCTAAAAAGTCTGCCTCCTACCAAACGCCCATAGCTCAGAGGTAGAATTGCCGACTGACGCCAAAATCCTGAGTAAAAAACAATTGGATGTCTAACCGTACTGATGAGCTGTGAGACAGCGAAACAGATCTGCTGCGGATGACTATTTACGCTCTCACACCCTGAAAGAATGGTAGACTGAAAAACAGTAGCTACTCTAGCATCTACGCATCATCCATTCAGCAATGAATTAGAACACTCTCAGCTATTAATATACACGCTAAAAAGTCTGCCTCCTAACAAGTGCTCATAGCTCAGAGGTAGAATCGCCGACTGACACCAATTTGGTTGGGTTTCAATCCTGGTTAAAAAGCAATCAGATGTCTAACCGTACTGATGAGCTGTGATACAGCAAAACAGATCTGTCTACGGATGACCATTATATATATATATATATATATATATATATATATATACACCTTAATTTTTTTTTTTTTTCTTTTTAAGATGCATATAAATATAGAACTAAACTAGGGAGGAAAAGCAAGAAAAAATAAAAAAGGTTTAACCAATTATCATCCCACTCTTGTTCTTCAGTGCCAATCAAGAGCAAAACGGTTGTATCCCCACCCTCCCCCAAAATGTTTTAGACCAAAATTAAAAGGTCTGCATATTTTTTCAAGTCTTATCTGTACTATTATGTAAGTTAAAAATTCCATCCGTTAAGCAAGCAGTAGTGAAAAGTTCATGGCTCAAGCAAACAGTCCCCACACTGAAATGTGGGGGCAGATTTCAAGAAGTGAGCAAACTTCTCTGCACACCTTTGTGGATCACACAGACAAGGTCTGTACCGAAAATCTTGTGATTCAATAATAAAACAGTATGAAGTGGTGGTGGGGGGGGGTTGGAGAGTGACTTAACACCTAATATGGCTCATTTGTTTTCATACCCAATTTGGCAGATTTTTACTTCCAGTAAGTGAAAGTTACTCAAGCACTGATATGCCCAGAAGAGAAGAGAGAAAAAAAAAATTAAGATTGTTGAAGACGCCAGAAAGAAGCCATAAATATTCTTGGTATTGATTAGGAGCTGCACTGCAGAAGATTAGTTGCCAAGCAACTAAATAAATAAAAGCAGAGAGTGACCAACTTATATATATATATATATATATATATATATATATATATATATTGGGGATGTAAGCTTTTATACATGTCGAATCCAGATTAAATCTTAGTATATTCTACATTCCTTATACACAATTTAAGGAGTTTATGTCATCAATCAAGTATTCATAACAGCTTCCTTGTGCCTTTTCTGTAATATTTTCATGGTAATTCTGATGAGCTGTTCCATTTTGGTACCTAGACTTTACAAATTTAAGTACAGTACTAAATTGGCAGCTAGGTCTCATTCCATTGTTGAAAGTGTCTTTCAGCTACTTAAAAACTTGTAATCTTAATGCTTATTCTGACTGTTCTGCTCTCAGGAATTGCATGTTAGTGGCTTTGTAACCTTTCAAAAGGTTGGAGGGAGTGTTAAAAAAAAAAAAAAAAAAAAAAAAAAAAATGCAATAAAAATACAGATAAGTTTGTCTTTTTTTGACATCCATATATGGCAGATACACATGCTGTGTTGTGGTGCAGTGAATATCGACTTGGAATAAGAAATCCGAGATCCAGGTTCAAATTCCAGTTGCATTTATTGCATTCACTTACCCTGAGGAAAGGTAAGATTCTATCTCTTCTCCCTCCGGCTATGTGCTAAACAACAGTACAGATGGGGGTTCTATAACCTTGGTTGCAACCAGTCTAGCCTTGGCCAGAGGATAAAGGGGTTTGTATAGGTTCAACTCCTTACAAAAAGACTAGTTACAGAAGCATCAGTGATCTTGTCAGAGACTTACGCTCCACTGGGAACAATGGAATTTTGGTAGGGTAGATTGCATACTCAGCTTACAGCATATGTTGAATACACCAGTTCTTGTTCAATCACCGAAGTTAAGCAACATGAGCCTGGTCAGTACTTAGATGATAGGTGACCGCTTGGGAATACCAGGCACTGTAAGCATTCAGTGACGGATGTGCATTGCGGTGCAGTGGATATCGGCTTGGAAAAAGAAATTGGTGAGCCGAGTTCAAATACCACTTGAGTACCCTGCATTCACTTCAGCACTGGTACCCTTGGGAAAGGTATAAATCCGTCACTTCCCTCCAGTTATGGGTTAAATAACAGGATAGGGCCTGGAGGCAACCCATCTAGTGATGGTGTCACAATAAAATCACCCATGGTAGCCCTGGTGAAGCATCAAATATTCAGCTATTTGACAAGATTATGAATTTCACAGCAAACTGTGCCAGGGTTCCATATGCACGGGGAATAGTGGAGGGTTGTAGCGAGTTCTATCTCGGCCGAGGCCACAGGACAACGAGATTGCACACAAACATGAAATTCTTCTCTTCAAAGAGAAGAGTTTTAAGTGCCTGTTTTTTTGTCTTGAGTCATAAAAAAAAAAACAAAAAAACAAAAAAAAAAACAAATGAATAAACACACAGGCACTTAAAACTTTTCTCTATGAGGCTAATATAATTCTCAGTCATTATCCAGTCGAAACTACTGCCAAGATCCTCCCCACCCCCATAAGTTCAACAATTTTCTGATCATGCAATGCCTATTATTACAGAAAGGAGTCAGTATCAGTTAAGTACCATACATGATTGTACGATCATGTCTTGAAAGACATGGTTGACTAAGCAGAAGGTTTCCCCCACCCCACAGTAGGTTACCATTACATTTTGCAGTAGACTGGTTACCAACCAAGGCTACAGAACCCAATCTTTCCTGCTGTTTTACCCATAGATAGAAGTGGAGGATTAATACCTTTCCCAAAAGTATTTGCGCAAGTGAACGCAACAAATTTGACTAGAATTTGAACTTGTCTCCGATTTCTCATTTTGAGCCAATATCCACTGCGCCACAAATGAACATCCAATATGACAAGTTCAAATTTCCCATTTTTTAAAAACTTTTCATCATTTCACCCCATACAAAGCAATAATTCCAATAAGACAAAATTACTGATAGAATTAAAAGATATCCCCACCCACCTCGCCAACAAAATGGAAGCAGGTTGTGCATAATATAACCAAACATGACTCTACATATTACTAAGAAAGGAAATCTGGCTAGTTATTACACCATTCTTAACTAAACATGCTACCAATATTGAAACCTACTTATTAACAGTAAAATCTTGTTCAGTAAATAACTATTGCAACTACAAAATTAAATTATTTAATCTTTTAAAATACACAGAAACTAGTTCTATAAATAGAAATGCTATTGACATTGTGCCTGCTTGAAAAACAGAGGACATTGTTATTTCTATTTTATATAAGGTTAGGTTGTATATTAAAAATTGGGCACATTGAATGTGTAATGGCTAGCTAGTTTTCTTCACAAGATCAAATACGGCTCAATAGAGAGTGATCCTCACTAGGTGGTCTATACTTTGGGCACTGAGCCACATTTAAGCTATGCTTAAATCATTAACAGAGATTACAGTCAATTTGGTAAGGTAATTGAAAGTTTCACTTTTTCCTGAAATGATTAACATTAAAAGTGAATCCCTAGAAAGGTGAATTTTTTTAACTAAAGCTTTAAAATATCTGGAACTTGTATAACAAAAAAAGCAATGGCCATACAGGGTACAATTTTTAATTTCTGAATAAAAATAAAATGGATACATCAAAACCCTAAACTTACAATGTAAGCTCTTCAGAGATCCGATTCTATTGATGAAGTCATATACCTGCAACCAATGTCAAATTTTAAGAGTGGTTCCAACCCCCACCCCCAGACATGCACAGGCAAAGCTATGAGTATAGACAAAATTATCTCAGTCAAAAAATTCTTCAAATGACAATGTCCAATAAGCATGAAATGGATTCTGCCTGCAGAATTTTAATTCTTAAAAAAAAAAAAAAAAAAAAAAAAAAAAAAGCCAAAATCTTAAGAGAAAATTCTAACAAGTGCATTTCTGGTGAATTATAAGGAGAGTGGAAAGAAAACATGATAAGTAGTTGGGGGGAGGGAACAGAAGGGCAGATTTTATTCAGCCCTTTGCTTGGATATTTGCCCAAAGTTACCACTCCCCAAACAAGTCTTGGAATTTCTTAGATCATAAATTTTAGGGTTGGGGGTGGGGTGGGGATTCTCATTCTTTGACAACTTAAACTTCCTAGTTTGTTTCCTAGGCATTAACATTTTTGTCAATTGTCTTGGAATTTTGTCTGACAAAATTCCCAAACTTGATATACAATCATTTCAATCTAGTTTATATGGTATTTTTTTTTTTTGGAGTGGGGGTATAATTAAACAGATCACTAACATTCTTCCTTTCAGACTTTTTTTTTTTTGAGTTCATGGAAGGAAGTACATAAAGTCAATATACATTTGAACCCTGCCATGAATACACATTCCAAACTGCTTCCTTTTCCAATTTTGAAAGGAATAACAAAAATAACTTTTAAAGCCTTGTGATCCATTATATATATATATATATATAAATATCACTCCCTTTAATAAATTTGAGATCTTCACAGGCACAGCAGACAAGGCAGAGTGCTTTGCTCGCAAATTCTCCGGCACCACATTTGACTCACCTGGAGCATCCACACCAAACTTCCCTCTTAAAACTGAGGCTCAACTGAGGGATGTTTAAATAAACCTCTCTGGTTGCTAAGATAATTTCAAAACTTGACCTCCATAAGGCTAGCGGAGGCAATGGAATCCTCATCATTGTCTTGAAGAAACGTGTCCCCCGAACTCTGTCCTCTCTAAACTATAATTACTGCCTCTACTTGTTTTCCTGCCCAACTCTGATCTTCATCACTGATCTCCCTGATATGATCAAATCCAAAGTAGGCATCTAGACTGATGACACCATTTACTTCCACCTCAGTAAGAAATCTGCCAAGGCTGTCAAAGAAACTTGCTGCCAATCTTGAGAAGGACTTCCAGTCTCTGGTGGACTGGGGTAAAAAAGATAGCTCCTAAACTTTAATGCTTCCAAAACAAAGCTGCTATCTATCAACCATCAGACTCCCACCTGCACCCCCCCCATCAGCCTGGCCCAAGCTAGTCTCTGCGAAAGCAAATAGACTGTGCCTCCTCAGCCTCACTCTTCCAACCTCAAGTGGAACCATTACATTGAATCAACAGTTAAATATACTGCTAGGAAGGTTGGGTCAATGTGTCGGGCCAGGAAGTTTCTCTTGCCAGAGTCCATTTTGCACATATACAGATCAACAATCTACCCATGCATTGAATACTGTTGTCATATCAGGTCGGATGCCTTTGCTATTCAAGTTCTTGACAGGCTCCAGAGGAGAATCTGTAACGTGATTGGTCCCGATCTGGCGACTCTACTCCAGCCACTTTCTCACTGACATGATGTAGCTTCCGTTTGTCTTTTCAAATACTTTCATGGCTTCTGCTCTGACAATCTTAGCTCACTGGTGACCCTCTCTACAAGTTTACTCAAGCAACCAAACTGGCACCAAGGTTACAAATCAAATGCAGCTGTCATTTTCAGTTTCTTTTCTCACACTTCCCTCCTGTAGAACACCCTTCTGTATAGTTGCTTCCTTGATAGCAACAAAATCTCTAAGGTCAAGTGCAATGTCAACTGCCAAATCTTATTCCCTTGATTCCCATCCTATTCTTGCCCTTTCTATGACACCCTCTATATCTTGTTCTTCTCCCTTTTCACTCTACTCACACGTAACTCTCTCCACACCAGTATTCCCATCCTTCTCTTACCCATTCTCTGACACCCTCTATATCTTGTTCTTCTCCCTTTTTACTCTACTCTCATGTAACTCTCTCCACACCAGTATTCCCATCCTTCTCTTGCCCTTTCTGACACACAAGGTAACCAGTTCCTCTTTCTTCACTCTTCTATGTAAACTTTCACTCTTATGTAGCCCCTGCAAACCAGTGGCACTACTGCCTTGCTTGGGGTGATAAAGATCATATACATATATATATATATATATATATATATATATATATATAGAGAGAGAGAGATATAGAGAGGAAAAACTACTAAAAAGTTGTAAGTTTAAAAAATGTATTTTTTTTTGACGGTATTTATTTATTTATATTATATTTGATAATTCAGACCGTTCTCGTTCCTTCATCAGAAACAAATGATTTTAAAATTTAA
>JBBBDQ010001264.1:810000-840000 GCA_037127315.1 Ascarosepion bandense
GGTCATGCCAAATTTTCCACACTTCATATTGGCAAGGAACAAAACTGCATATTATCAGCATTCGAGCCAATCGTCTGAAGTTACATTGTATACTTTGCCAAAATCTAAATAAATTTGTGACCTCAGATCTAACCGAAATTAAAGTTACTTTTTATGCTATTCAAGGAAGGCAAAATTTGCCAAGAAGATATTTATACAAGCATCATTTTTATCTTTTATAAATACTGACATTATCAAACATCAAGTTTTTTTTGTTTTTTTTTTTATTTTTAACTTCATCTTATCTAAGGCCACTTGCTAACAGCGCTGGTTAAAATAAGCTTTGGGGTAATTAACTATTTTCCACCCCACAATGGCAGATGTCCAGACAAGCTACATTCCTTAGCGACACCAGTTCAAAACCTTTACAACTACAAACTTCCACTCCATGTACACAGGATCAAATCATTTTTATTCCCTTCATATTCCATTGGTAAGGGGGGAGTTTAACTCAGTTTCTTCCCCTCTTCAAGGGTCAGCCTTTATCCTGTATACTATGCACTTACTTTCTCCTCTGCCTTTACAAACTTTTTCAGTAACTACCTTGAGTGACTCTTGTGGCTTATATTAAGTATAAGCTTAAAAAACTCAGATTTGCATTTTCTTATGATTGAGTCAAACCAAATGCATTTTATTTTCCCTGACATTGCAGCTAATCAAGACAAGCACCTGAATTCTATTTTAAATCTTTGTATTAAAAAAAAAAAAAAAAAAAAAAAAAAAAGAAGAAAGAGGAGGGCTCTTTAGTGGGTGCAGTTAAATGCTGCCTATCTAACAGTTCCAGCTCCAGTCTAATGGCAACCTCCATGCCACCCTAAGTGCTTGGTTAATGATGTTTTTAATAAGTCATTGTTCCAAGTCATTGTTTCAAGTCATGTAAACTTCACAATATGTACATTTTTTTTGTTTTTACTTAAAACTAAGTTTCTTTTTACAAATTTCATAATACAGTTAAAAAAAAAAAAAAAAAAAAAAAAAGTTTTATAAAGGGAAATTTAAGCTAATTACAAAACTTTCAGGTAACATCCAGTTGTATTAGAGCAAGAAAAATAATCTTTAGTGGCCAGCCCAATCCACATTCAGTTTATACTGGCCTTTGTCCAATGATGAGTTACTTAATGTAGACAGGCATTATGTAAAAAGTAAACTGTAAAAGCAGACAGTATTTATGAAGTAGTAGTAGTAGTTCATATATATATATATATATAGTTGTCAGTCTGTAAAACGGTGAGGATAATCCAACAAGATTTCCTTAATATAAATTATTAATAGGTAAATTCATATATAGAGAGCGATGGGTGTTAACCAGAGCGATATGAAGTTTATAAAGGAAAACTCAACACGTATTAGTTATAAACTATAGTTCATTTCAGTGAGCTTAACTAGCTCATATCATCAGACACTTTTACAATATTTCCTCTATCTGGCATAAAATTTCTGCCAGACTGAACATTTTCTTAAAATGAAGAGGGAACATAATAGAAACAATAATAATAAACATAAAATTGCAAACAAATAAATAAATGACAATAAATGTAAGGGGAAGGAGGAAAGAAAGAATGAAAGGAAGGAACGGGAGGGGATAGGGAAGAAAGAGAGAGTCCAGTTCCAAATATGGGTAGTATCTGTTTGAATGAACTATAGTTTTAACTAATATGACATGAGCACACACACACACACACGATTTTGACCACTCATGTCTCACCAGGCAAACAGAAGCCCTAATGTTTAAGTTACTTGGTTATATATCCAGCAAGCGGAAAATTAACCAGAAGGGAGAGGGGCCTCCTTAAGCCCATGCCTGACAAGAGGTGGGGTTCTGCCTCATACCCACAACTGCCCAAACACCCACAGAAAAGGAGTTAAACACACACTAATACCCTCAGCCAGGTTCGTATCATCCCAAAGCACTTTCTTGAAAGCCTACACCCCATAACTTCAGACCTTTCATTTAATAAATTTTTCTGGTCTGGGGTGACAGCAGCCAGTTTTTCCCATCTTAGCACAACCCGCAAATCTTGTCACCAACACTTGTGTGTATGTGCGTAATACATTAAGGCTTTAGGAAAAAAAAAAAAAAAGAAAAAAAAAGTGATCTCAAGACTTGATTATTCCATTGAAAACAAGGTAGGCAGAAATAAGCAGAAATCACGTAAATGTAACATTGTTTGGTTTAACCCACCCTTCAGTAAATGCCCAAACTAACATTGGTAAACTCTTCAACTTAATTTAAACATTTCTACCATTCACCCACACTATAACACTTAAAAAAAAAAAAAAAAAAAAAAAAAATTTTTAAATACAGTTATAGTTGCATTAAGAATATAGATAAATATATTTCAATATAATGTTATGATATCAATCAAATGAAGAATGTGGCCCACAAACATCTGTCACAAAACTAATTGCAAAAATGACCCTTCAAAATAATTGCAACTTCAAAAAATTAATAAAAAAAACCTGCCATTGAATGGCCAATATTCGAAAGTATTGCTTATAGAGCTGTAATTCATTCGGATGATAATGATGCTAAATTTTACTTTGGAAGCACTTCTAACAGGCGGAAGATAAGATTTAACAATCACAGGTCTTTAAACAACAATAAATACAGCTGAAGTACTGCTTTATCCAAACATTATTGAAAATTAAAAACAAGAACCCAATTATTAACTGGAATATTGTAGCTAAATCCCAACCTTACAACAGAAAGGGGATAAATGTAATGTATGCCTTTTTAGAGAAACTTGTCATCTTAAACCATATCAATAATCCTAATTTGCTTAAAAGAGTGATTTAATGACCATATGATGTAAAAAAATTAGATATAGATTCCTCTATGTTTGCCCTCTTTATTTTTCCTTTTCATTACTTCCTCTCGCAATATTATTTTTAACAATTATGAATTAAACCTCTTTAATTTTTGCTCCCTTCATTGTTTAATTTTAATTCTACATGTAACCTTAAAATATTTAAATCTTTAATCTTGTTATTAAAAAGCAGTAAGTTAATTACTATGAAAATTGAGTGAACTTAAATTCAAATCTATTAACCTGTCAGTTTGAAATAGGCACCTGATGATTGCATAACGCAAGAAACACCAAGTTGTGCCATAGACGTAGAAGCATGTGTATATATAAATAAATATGGCGCTGTTCATACATTGAGCACTGTTTTATTAACACCTGAATAATAAGATAAATATATATATATTAAATTCACGTTACTATATAAGTTACAAAACTATCGTTCATAACTAAATTTATATTGAACAGAAAAAAGTAATCTGAAAGAAAAAAAAAATTTCCCCATCACACTTTATTATTATAGACACACCTACTCAGTTACTTGACGATCACTTCTTACTCCAACAACCTTACTTGTAAAGTTGTACCCAACTATTTCAGCCATGTGTACAGCTTCTCTCAACCAACTTAAATTTTAAACTATTTGTAACATTTTTTTTCTCACCAGCACAATGTGGCTTCCCTGCGTCTCTTCTACAAATACTTTCACGGCTTCTGCTCCGATGAACTTCGCTCACTGGTGCCTCGAGCCACAAGATTAGCAACTAGGTCCCACCCTTTTACTGTGAAACGAATAAATTGTAAATGCAAATTCTACTCTAGCAGCTTCTTTTCTCCCACTTTCTGCCTGTGGAATTCCCTTCCATTTACTTGCTTCCTCAACAGCTACAATCTCCAAGAATTTAAATGTAAAGCCAATAGTCATCTATCTCAATCTGCAGCCTCTCTCCATCCACTCAGTTTCTCATCCTTCTCTTACCCACTTCCTGACACCTCCTATAACCTGTCACTTTCTAATAACTTTCCTCCTATGTAACCCCCTGCAAAACAGTGGCAGTAAAATGCCTTAAGGTGCTATAAAAAAAAAAAAAAAAAAAAAAAAAAAAAAAAAAAAAAAAAAAAAAACAATGCTAGAAAATTTACTTTACAAATAAAACCGTGGCTTGTTAAATACGCACCTTTATCAGTAAAAGGTAAAAACTAGGGTATTGCAGTGTTCGTAATAAATAAAAGAACAAACAAGAAACAAAACAACCCTAAATCCTGATACCAAGTAGTTTAATCCTTTAGTTCAAACCCACCTTGTAAATATCTGCTCTCAAATCCCCACTGTTTTTAGTCCAAGTCTTACTGTTTGCGTGACTTCTGAAGTTATTTGCAATGACATTATGGCAAAGTATATATGGGGGTAAGTTATGGTGGAGTGAACATCAAGAGCCGATATTTACTGGGTGGGTTTGGACAGGTTGGTTGATAAAAGGTTGAAATCTTATCTGTATTATGACTTTCACAAATTTCTAAGGACAAATATGCTCTGACCTTAGAATTTAGATAACATTAAGGAAGAACAAAAAGAAATACTTTTTAAGCAGAAGATATCTCTTGTTATTGCATATCTCTGTATCCATCTTTTCATGAGGCAAATGAGGGACCAGTCATATGACAACATTTTTATGCCATGACGTATGGAAGATAAGCTCCCAGGATATACAAGAAGTCATCTTTAGTTAAGAAATATTTCAGATAAATTATAACCGGGAACAGGGAGTAAATAAATAAATAAAAATAAAGGAAATAAAAGAAAAAAAGTAATAGAATAAACACTGGGTGGGGTTATAAAGTCCTTCATTTGAAAATTCAAACTTAGTTTTGGATTTAAAGTCGAGAAATACTTTTTTTAAAAATTTGCAAATCAACAGTTGATTTACATATGGGTAAGGAAACTAGTGCATGATAGAAAAATTTAAAATTTTTATAATTGTGTCACCCCAAGCAAGGCATTTTACTGCCACTGTTGAGCAGAGAGTTACATAGGAGATAAGTTATAAGTGACAGGTTATAGGGGGTGTCAGGAAGTGGGTAATAGAAGGATGACGGTGACCATGAAGTGAGGGATCAGTTTATATGTTGATTGTAATGCAGAATCGATCCCCCACTTTTTATCCACATAATAGTATGGAAATTTCATTTTTATAATCATATTGCCCCAAGCAAGGCATTTTACTGCTACTGTTGGGCAGGGGGTTACATAGGAGGTAAGATATGAAAAAAAGTGCCAGGTTACAGGGGGTAGGAGATGGCATTGTTAGACAAAGAAAAAGTTTAGGTATTACCAACACATGGAGACATAAATGATGTGCAGTACCTTCAGCCGATGAAAACTAACCTACAACCGAATAATGCTATACAAGGTTTTAATAAGTCATAGTTTGTATTTAAACATGAAAATTAGATGAATTGAATAGTTTTCTATAATTAAATTGTCATTTTAGTCACCATTTTCTTAAAAAAAAAAAAAAAAAAAAAAAAAGGAAAACTGTTCCATACATATTATGCTTATTACACTTGAGCTCTCTAAAGAAAATTTTAAAAACAGTTTCCACTTCTGTGATATATGCATTACTCTTCGAAATGAATAGAGTTCTTTCAGTGACTGCCGTGTGTATACACTGCTTATATACAACACGTTAAAATTTCCCTTCTGATTCCATGCGCCTATGGCTTAGGGAGTAGCGACTGACTGACACCAAATCAGTTGAGTTTCAATCTCAGCCAGAAACAAGTTGATGTGTCTATCCACACTGATGAGCTGTGATACAGTTAGACGGACTTGTATGTGGATAACATTATGTCATCCACAATTAAACAACATTTCTTAGAAAAACAGCCATGTAGGTAATATCAGACAGATTTTCGTCAACAATACAATAATCCTCACTCATACACACAGTAAAAAGAACCTTCAGATATTGGAGGCCATCTAGATTAAATCCAAACAACCCACACTTAATAAAATCATGTTTAAATCTGGTCATAACACATTACATTTAAATATATGGTTCTGTTATCATTTCGAGCTCTCACGTGGTTTGACGTCAGAACCGCATTACAAACTTAGTGTCTCTCGTAAATGCCTTTAAAGGACCAAACAGGTAAAAGTCTGAAGGGGCAAGGTCTGGGCTGCTGTGTTAGGCCTTGCATTGTCTTGATCCAAAATGACTGACTGACGACCCCTGCGTTTGTTCAACAGATAGGCTCCAAGTCCTTTCAATGTCATCCATTGTCACACTTCTGTCAGACTGAATGACATTATTGAGTGATTCTATCACCTCAGGAGGCCTCACTTCTGTAGGCCTCCCAAGCCTGTCTTCGTCCTCAACATGGCTTCTTTAAAGAATTTAGCCCACTTGTAGACACTTTTTTTGGCTGAAACATGTGGTACCATACACAGTTGACATTCTCCTCTGAATTTCAACTGGTTTGCACTCTTCAGCAACCAAAAACTTGATAACTGACCTCTGATCAATCCTGGAGCATGCTTCTTGGTCGGCCATCTTTGTTAATCTCCAAAACTGTCAAGGTTTTTTTTTTTTTTTTTCAGTCTGCAAAAACAATTAAATCCCTTTAAAAAAGAAGTAAAAGGAATCTTCTATCTGTATTAGAAGTCCTTATACCAAAAAAAAAAATTCACCTTATTGAATGACCCTCGTATCTAGGGAGGACTGAAAACTTACAAGTTCTGCAACAGAAAGAAGCTAAGAAATCAGTATTCACAGCTGCTCTATTATTGCCGTCAACAGTGTTACTGATGTGGACTGACAGGTTTTAAAGGTGCCATGAAAAGAGCCAAGACATGTCTCAATTTTGAAAATGACAATGTTGTAACGCTTGGGAAAGGTTCCTCTGTAGTGGAACTTGTCTGGTCACTATCACAGACCTATTACCAGCCCTCTACCAATGCAAAGAAAGTTTAATCAAAGTATTTTCGTTAAAGAAATTACTACTAAAACAGATTAGAAAAAAATTAAAATTGCAACAAAGTTCTATAGACAATTTAGCCATTGAAATAGTAAAAAGCTGTGTTAAAAATGTAAAAAGACCCTGAATTCATGAAAATATGTGGTTTCCGGCTTTCTCTTTCCCAATCTTCTCACTATTACGTAGCCCCCTGCACATCAGTGGTGTTACCGCCTTGCTCAGGGTGATACGATTAAAAAAAAAAAAAAAAAAAAAAAATTCATGTAAGATATATATTTGATACAAAGACTCAACATAGGCCCATTGTTGGTGGTGTGGGGTCTCATTCTTATATATATATATATATATATATATATAAAAAATCACACTTTAAATGTTATTTTCAGTGGATACTCATATTTGAGTAGGTGCCCTCTTTATTAAGAAGGATATTTGTCTGTCATTGGCATTGTTTAAGAAGTTTTATTAGAGAGAAATGTGCACTGGCAAGAATCAAAGTCGTTTTTTGCCTGGCACACCTTGCCAACTTGACCGAAGAGAGTAATCAGTCAGGTGAGGCAAAATGTCAGATCAAACTTTCTCATATCTGCACAGGTTCATATCCAAACGTAAACAGGATTTTAGAAGAGATATGCAAGAGATTTTTTTTTTTATAACTAAAAGAAATTTAGGATTTATTTTTGAGACAAGACTACAGATATACATCCAAGTTTTCATAACTGTTCTTATACACAAATCTAAGCTCAATAATTCTGCAAAAGTCAGGATAAATTTGACTTTTTAATTAATCAGGTAGACGAGTCTATTAAAAAGCGCCAATAAGTAGGTGAAATAAATTTAAAAGATTTAGATATTATGACGTACAATTCTGAATGATCTTAAACATACAAGATCTATTAAAGGTCAGGGAGCATTTTTTTTAAATATTGCTTAAGCAGGTAAAAGGTCACCCAATCACACTATTGTGGCATACCAGTGACAATGATAACTAAATTGATTAGTGTCTTCCAAAGGTTTAGCTCCATATATGCCATCTTGAGTCTAGATTGAAGAAATTTTAATTCTTGAAAAACATTTTCTCTTGTGCGTGCACACTTTTTAAGCAGATACTCAAATACGAGTTGACCGTTCATGTTTTCATTTCAAGACAACTTCTTAAATATTCAGGTCGTTAGATGATAATACGAGGGTCATTCAATAAATAAGCTGAATTTTTCAGTATAAGGACTTCTAATACTCATAGAAGCTTTTTTTTTTCTTTTTTTCCTTTACTTTTTCAAAGGGATTTGATTTTTTTTGCAGATGGGGGGGGGGGCACAAAAAAAAAAAAACAAAAAAAAAAACAACAAAGTTTTGGAGATTAACAAAGATGGCCGACCAAGAAGCATGCTCCAGGATTGAACAGGTCAGTTATCAAGTTTTTGGTTGTTGAAAGGTGCAAACCAATTGAAATTCATAGGAGAATGTCAACTGTTAATGGGGCCCACATCTTTCAGCCAAATAACATGTCTACAAGTGGGTTAAATTGTTTAAAGAAGGACAGAGCAGTGTTGAGGATGAAGACAGGCCTGGGAGGCCTACAGAAGTGAGGTCTCCTGAGGTAATCAAATTAGTCAGTGAACTCATTCAGTCTGACAGAAGTATGAGAGTGGATGACATTGCAAGGACTTTGAGCCTATCTGTTGGGCCAGCACACAAAATTGTCCATGATGACCTTGCCTACTCGAAGGTCAGCTGCCAGTGGGTGCCAAAGATGCTTACTGCAGAGCACAAACAGAAGAGGGTCAAGCTGGGAACTGCTCCCCCATCCCCCTACAGCCCAGACTTTGCCCCTTTAGACTCACCTGTTTGGTCCCTTGAAAGCATTTATGAGAGGCACGAAGTTTGAAAGTGATGAAGTCAAAAGTGCCGTGAGCAATTGGCTGTGACATCAGTCCAAAGATTTTTACACTGGGGGAATACGGAAGCTTGTGCACAGATGAGAAAAGTGTGTGACACAAAGACTACGTAAAAAAAAAAAAAAAAAAAAAAAAAAAAAACAGCACTTCTATTTGTATTAGAAGTTCTTATACCAAAACATTCACCTTATTTATAGAATGACCCTTATACACTAAGAAAAAAAAAAAAAAAAAAAAACACCTTTAAGTAATAAAAAAAGTGTCAGATTAAGAAATTAAAAAGCCATTGTGTGTGTGTGTGTGTGTGTGTGTGTGTGTGTGTGTGTCTTTAAATGTTATTTAGTGGATACACTTATTTGAATAGATGTTCAGTTTATTTATGAAACAATATATTTACATTCACCTAATGGCCTGAAATTTCTGACCTTCAGCAGAAACCGAAGGTGTATCACATGAAAAACTACAATGCTCACTCAAAGTTTTTAATATCTGTTTCTAGTTTCACCTGTGCATGTGTACCTCTCTGAACTAACAGACATTCGGCAGCTTCCAGAATATTTTTTTCTTTACATTAAAATATACAATCAAGCAACAAGACACTGACCTTTTCATTCTTTCATAAATATATAAATGTTCTAGTGTTCACATTGAGAACAAAAAACAAAAAAACATTTTTAAATTAAAAAATTAAATACAAAAAAATTAAAATATGAGCTTCAAAGAAACGTGCTTAAGGACGAAAGCAAAAAAAAAAAAAAAAAAAAAAAAAAAAGTAGAAATAATTATTCTTTTTACTATAATTGAGTAACAAAGATGGTCTGGTTATTTATACAAGTCAGCAAATCAGACAGCTAGGATCAGAGTTTCTCTGAAAAAGTTATTCATGATCAAGTCACCTCCCATGATTGCCAACAGATCAGTAAAATACGTGTGCAAAGGAAATCAATAGTAGTGTCAAGCATTCATGAACTTGTATCCTGTTGGCCCACCCACACAACTTAGAAAAAAAAAAGCTTAACAAGCAACCATTGTAAAACTGTTCCAAGATAACAGACGCATGCACACCCTTCACTGCCCAGATGACTAGGATCAAAGCATAGTATCTGTTTCTCCAGCCATCCTCAGCTATGACAGACAAATTACCCTTCCCAACTCTACACAAATATGCAGAGAGATTTTTTTTTGCCTAGTACACCATCACCTTATTTTTAATGATGTATTTTCTTTAATGAAAAAACTTGGCATTTTTTTTAACCAAAGTCTTCATTTTGTTTGCGAGCCAATATATCACCGACAAACTGATGTCAGTATCCAAACTTTAAATTGTGAAATGTTTCCATGTTGAATTTACCTTCCAAATATGAAGAACTAATGGACCAAAATACCAATTAAACCATTTCCAAGTTTTAAAGTGTGTGTGTGTGTATATATTTATATAAAAATAGTCATCCGCAGACAGATCTGTTTCACAGCTCATCAGTACGGTTAGACACCGATTGACTAACCCAGGATTGAAACCTGACTGAAGTCAGGTCAGTTGGTGGTTCTACCTCTGGACCATGGGCGCACGGTAGAAGGCAGACTTTTTAGCATGTATAGTCATTATACACACCCAATAGCCAGAGTGCTCTAGTTCATTAGTGAATGAGCAGTGCGTACATGCCAGAGTAGCTACTAAGCATGTGGTGTAGATATAGAAAAAATCCAAAAGGAGTATCCTGTACATACAGTGGTAGGATAACTCTAAGAGAGCCCTAATTATATATGTATATAAATAGAGATAGAGCAAATATAAAAAGATTAAGGCAAACGTTATTTCATGGTAAATTGGAAGTATAGGCCTATTTCAGGCGAACCATCATAGGCCTATACTTGCGATTTACCATGAAATAACGTGCATGCCTAAACTTATATATATATATATATATATATATATTTCACCCCAAGTAAGGTAGGAATGTCACTCGTATGCAAAGGGTTACAGGGAGTGTAACCAAGAGTAAAGACAAACAAGAGTAAACAGACAGGGAAAAGGAATGAAGATTCAAGAAGATAGCAGTTTCTTTAATTTTTCTCCAGGTCTTAAAGTTTTTTTTTTTAGTGAGATTTGATTTTTGAAGAGGAAAAGTTGCAAAGGATGGGATCTGAGGAATATGGTGGTTTTCAGTCTTGGAGAATGTGTACTTGATCAAAAACTGCTGCACAAGCCACTGATGGCACCTATTTTAAGGTGGTGACATGACCACACTCTACACACTTTCCTTCCAAGCACTGCTATAATCAACAGAAGTGAGTGAGAATGTTATGTGTATGCATGATAGAGTTCAAGTTCAATCTGTACCAAGTAGCTTCACTGTGTACTTCAGCTCTGTTACAATACTTTTTGATCAGACCATATGTTTGAGTAGGGGAGGGAGAAAAATTCTCAATTAGGTGTAATCTATAAATATTTAGCATGATATTGGATTAAAAAGTCATTCAATTTGGCGTAACTGATGATGTAGCAGTCATTGCATTAGATTCTTGCCTTACTAAGTTTCTTTTAATTAAAGAGACTATCAAGTTACTTTTTGTACCCTGTAAAAGTGACAATTCTTAACTCAAACAGAAATGCTTACCTCAATGTTCCCAGCTCACATGACAAGAGCAGGGTTAGGGTTTTTTACCTGACACCATGCACCCATTTCCAGAATACCATCTAAAATTAACATTTTCTAACTAATCAGAAGGCCTATATGGCTTTTGCAGCAGCTATTTTGGGACTACTGACTCACAAAATCAAATCCAACCAGGCTGGTATTAGCAACAGACCCCTACCCTCAGCAGGCAAGCTTAACTAGTGGGGACCAACAGCAAGGTGATGTCATCAATAGTGATGCCTTCAGTCAGCAACAAAGCCAACTGCAACAGAAACTAACTTGACTACTTTGTCTAGTAAGTGTCATATGTGATACACGCTTAGGTAATCAGGTTTCTTGAGAGACATGACTGACTGGGCAGAAGATCCCCCCATCACAATAGGTTGCCATTACTTTCTGCAGCAGATTGATTGCCAACCAATGCTACAGAACCCAATCTGTTGTATTTAACCCATAGCTGGAGGGAGAAGCAATGGATTAATACCTTAAGTGTATATGTGCATAAGTGACTTCATTACATTCACTCATGCACTACTACAAGGAAATAAGTGTTGATTTTTCTCTACATTTGATTCCTCCCTTTAACAAAGTTTCCTCATGACTGGTATAAGATAGTTCAGAATGGCCAAATGTTTGAACACTTGTAATTCGCAAGAAAATCGATCCTGACTTGGCAGCCAGGATACAGTCGTTTTCTCATTGATGCAGTGTGGTTTCCCCGTGTCTTCTACAAATACTTTCACAGCTTCTGCTCTGATGAACTTAGCTCACTGGTATCCCCTATATAGGAATTTCCTAGAGCCACAAGATTAGCAACTAGGTCCCACCATTGAATTGTAAACGCAAATTCTATTCCAGCAGCTTCTTTTCTCACACCTCCCACCTGTGGAATTCTCTTCCACATACTTGCTTCTCTGACAGTTACAATTTCCAATAATTTAAATGTAAAGTCAGTCATATCTCTCTCTCTCTCTCTCTAATATATATATATATATATATATATATATATATTATACTCATCAGTAATCTCTTCCCTCTCCTACTCTTCCTGACACCCCCTGCAACCTCTCACTCTTCATAACATTCCTCCCATGTAACCCCCTGCACAACAGTGGCAGTAAAATGCCTTGCTTGGGGCAACATGATTAAAAGAAAAAAATTTAACATCTATATTTGGCATTTTGTCACTTTTTTTAACTAGTAAAGCCACCATTACAATGTAGTCATTGGACTAAGGCAGTGTTCTTATTGATAGAATACACAAGTAGGAGGCAGGGATATAAATAAAAGTGTTGGTTATAATTACATACCCAGGGGGAAACGTTGAAGATGTGGGAATACCAGATTGTAAAAAAAGTCCCACCCAACCAATTGTTCAGCTTCATAACACTTGTTTTTATTGTATTTTTTTAAAGTATTCTGTATTGTGAGAACCAAAGATCTGCCAAGAAAAGTGAAATATCAAAACCTGGATGCAAATTTACTGCAGATGAAGTAGCAATCAGTGCACTTTCTATAGATTCCTTTCTCTTAATTAAAGAGATTTTTTTTTTTAATTGAAATTGTGAGCAACTAAATGTGTTGAGCATGTAGTTTTTGCAAGAGACATCTGGTTCATGTAATTTTTTTTTTTATTTTGTTATGTTCTTCCACATATGACAGATTTTGGGGAGGGGGAATTTTTGACAAGACATATGCACAAAAATGAGCTTTATAAGAATGCAAGTCAAACCGAGTCAACTCGAGAAGCTGAGTACGAATTCCAGTTGAATTCGTTGCATTCACTTATGCGCAAATACCCTTGGGAAAGATTAATCCATCTCTTCCCTCCAGTTATGGGTTAAATAATAGGACAGATTGGGTTCTATAACCTTGGGTGGCAACCAGTCTACTGCAGAAAGCAATGGCAACCTACTGTGGGATAATCTTTTGCCCAGTCAGTCACGTCTTTCAAGACATGATCGCCCAAAGCGTGTATCATGTTTGGCACTTAACTGAATATAAATCAGAGACATGATTAAGGCTTCCACTGGGCATAAAGTGGGGGCTCAGGTTTTTTACTGAGTTTAAGTAATAAACTGATCCCCCACTAATTACTAAATAATATATTATATCTCTTCCCCCTCTAGCTATGAGTCAAATATGAGGACAGATTGGGTTTTATAGCCTTGGCTGGCAACCAGTCTACCACAGAAAGCAATAGCAACCTACTGCAGGATAATCTTCTGCCCAGTCAGTCATGTCTCGAAAGAGACATGATCGCCCAAGTGTGTATTACATATGGCACTTAACTGACGGTTTACTAATTACACATTAAACTATAGATTTTTTTTTTTTTTTTAAATTTCACCACTTCCTACTGGCAAAACATAAAAAGGCATAGCAACTCTGGCATTATATTAATAAGTACCACAGAAAAATGAAATATATACCCTGCAACATTTTGAAACCATTGTAAACAAGTGTTCTGCAAAATACAAAATTTGGACATCAGGTCATCATGGTGGTTAAGTGTTGAACAAGAAAAGCTCAGACAACTTTTTAAAGAGAAAAAAAGTGTCCGAGTCTCAGAGGTTTTAAGCTAGAATAGTCCCCCTTGAAACTGGCTTACCTTTCCTTTATATTCATTAGGCAGAATATAGTAATGAATAGAAGCTCAGATTGAGGAATCAGAATCAGAGAGCAAAGATCAAATTCCAGTAGTGTTCATAACATTCACTTACATGCTGATCCCCTTGGGAATAGTATGAATCCATCTCTTATTTGTGCTTATTGGGAGGGGCACGGTTGAGTCATGGACCGTGGCTTGGATTGAGGAATCAGTGAACCAAGTTTGAATTCCAGTCAAGTTCATTACATTCACTTATGGTAGGAATCCATCTTTTTTCACCCAGCTATGGGTAAATAGCCAAATGGACTGGTTCATAACCTTAGATGGCAACTGGTCTAGGGGTAAAACTGAATTCAAAACTTGTGGAGGGTAGTTTGCAGACCTTGAAGCATACTGTACACCTGTTCTCCGTATATGGCTCTTCTCAAAAAGTGTGGTTGGCTCTACAGAAGCCTTCACTATAAATAAATGATACAGGTGAGCAGTCTGGCTGTTGGTTCTGAGAACTGCGAAACTTGAACCTCATCAGTTAAGTGCCATACATGATACACGCTTGGGCAATCATGTCTCGAAAGAGACATGACTGACTGGGCAGAAGATTATCCTGCAGTAGGTTGCCATTGCTTTCTGCAGTAGACTGGTTGCCGACCAAGGCTATAGAACCCAATCTGTCCTGCTATTTAACCCATAACTGAAAGGAAGAGTCGGATTAATACCTTTCCCAATAGTATTTGTGTGTAAGTGAATGCAAGGAATTCGAACTCGGCTCTCCGATTTCTCGTTCCGAGCCGATATCCACTGCGCCACAATGCACAATGCACTTATACAGAGGATACCGTAATTGGTCAGAATTTTGAAGCTAGGACATAAATGAACAGCATTTTGAACCAATGATATAAATGGTCGGTATTTTTAAATCAGTTACATAAATGCTCATAATTTTGAACCAATAGAAGAAATTGTCATTATTTAAAACCAATTAGATAAATTGTCAAAATTTTAAGCCAATACGCGCGTAAGTGAATACAATGGATTCAACTGGAATTCGAACTTGGCTACCTGGTTTCTCGTTCCGAGCCGATATCCACTGTACCACAACACACATCTAAGTAGAGAGGGGACATCAAAATTTGGAGAGTTTGAAACTTTATAAATTCAAAATACAAAAATAAAAATTACATTCTATTAATAAAGTGAGTATCCACTGAGGGTGGGGGGTGAACTAACAAAAATGTTTGTATGACAAATCAGTTCACTCCTCTCTTGGTTTGGTCTCATGCCAAAATTATTAATGACAGAGCCATTCCCTGAATTCTGAAGCCTAAATGCTCTTACAATTAAAACCACAAGTCTTACTTTAAGAAATAAGTACTGGGGCCCAAAGTTTCAATTGAGGTTCGGTTTTAATTCAAATAATTCTCATAAAAAGTAAAGTTAAAGTGGCTTTGATTTCAAATGATTAAGGACATTGTGTTTTGCATCTACACACACACACACACACACACACACACACACAAAGTAAAATAAACTATTACCAACTCAGAATGCAAATACACACACTGTTACGAGGATGCATTTATATAAAAAACATAATATCTAAAAAGTTATAGTAAGGGATTCTATTGAGTCCTACTTGTTATTACAAAAAATCCTTTTAACAACTAACTACTCTCTTCCGAAAATCTATTTTTATAGGGGCTAGAACCTAATTTGCATATTTCTAGGATCATTTAGAATTCTAGAGTTTTTACTGGAATATTCTACCATCCATGTCTATTGAACAGGTTAAGAGGCTCATCCCTTGTTCCCTGTTTAGGATGTGGTTTCCGGCTTTCTCTTTTCAAATCTTCTCACTCCTATGTAGCCACATCAGTGGCTTTACCGCCTTGCTCGGGGATGATATGATTAAAAAAAAATTGAATGACAAATCGGAGTGCAGAGTTCAAATTCCAGTTGAATTCCTTGCATTCACTTACGCATGAACTAATGACTTCATGTCTTAAAAGCAACGACTCCTTTAGGTTATTCTATAGCTTTGCTAGGATGTGCGTCGTGGCACAACAGATATCAGCTCGGAACGAGAAATCAGTGAGCCAAGTTCGAATTCTACTTGAATTCCTTGTATTCACTTATGCACAAATACCCTTGGGAAAGGTATTAATTCGTTTCTTCCTTCCAGTTATGGGTTAAATGATAGAACAGATTGGGTTCTATAGCCTTGGCTGGCCACCAGTCTACCACAGAAAGCAATGGCAAACTACTGCAGGATAATCTGTTCAGTCAGTCTTGTCTTTCAAGACATGATCGCCCAAAGTCTGCATCACGTATGGCACTTAACTGACTGACTTAACCTGGCAGTTGAGATAAGATAAGATAGTGAAAGCAGAAAGTCTCAGATCAACTGACAAGATTTTTGCCAACAATGATTCAACTTTGTATGCAGAAAAATCTCAGTTGCTCAGAATATATTTATAAAATGATATTGCATTCCAGATAGCTTATAAATAAAAAAAAACAAAAAAAAAAACAAAAAAAAAAACAAACAAACTAAGAGTATCATGGGACTCCAGAAAATCCTACTCCAACCGTATTTATATAGCCAAGAATATATCCTTAATATGTCCCCGATTCATAGTTCAGATGAACAGGGGGATCAAAAGTTGCTCAACCAACAAAAATGTTAATTCATAGCAAGAACAAGTTTTGCACTGGTAATCATCAGTCCAACAGTATCCAGTTTTGTCAAACCTAGATATTTGTATTTTTCTTTTTTTATTTCTACCAGGTCTTGCTTCATGTCACAGCTGTCAATAGAACAGGTTCACAAGAGAGAGAAGTTCAATATGGTTTGATTGATCATAGCAGTGCTATTTTTAGATCAGCCAGTGGACTACCATTTCATGAAAACTAGCTAGTCAAGCTGAAAGTGGGTTAAAAAAAAGTTGTATTCAAAAGTGGAGGATAATAAAATGAATTTGGCAAAATAGAACTTCTGTAGTATTAATTGTGTGATCCTCATAGAAGGGGTTTGTCTTGTGCAATCCGTCAGTCCTTGAACTACCATTTATAAGCATATGTGAATTATTTGTTGCTTCCCTTCTGTTCCTCTTGCCTTTGATATGTCCTTGTGAGGATCAAATTCTCCAAGCCCTTTACTAATTATGACTCTAAAAAGATTATGAACACCCTTGTGCAAATTAACTGAAACAACTGCTTTAGTTTCCTTTCACCATATGGCTAGTTTTAGATCTGCTGAAGTGGCAGGGTGTAATCAATTTTTAGTCCCCCCCTCCATAAAAATAACGTATAAAAAGTTATAGTAAGGGATTCTATTGAGTCCTAGTTATTACAAAAAGTTTTAATTTACGAAGTAGTTATTAAGTCGAGAAATTAGGAATAAAACGTTTTGGAAGATGGTAGAATATTCCGGTAAAATCAACAGAATTATAAACGATTCTAGAAATATGCAAGTCAGATGTTAACCACTATAAAAAACAGGTTTTGGCAAGAGAGTAGTTGTTAACAGGATTTGTTGACATTATCAACTTTGGCCCGATTTGTGGATCAGTGCATCCAGTCAAAAGAATCTCTAAGAAAAGTTGTCAACCAACTAAAAACCTGAAAGAACCTCATGGAACTAAATGGGTAAATAGATATTTTTGACTTTCATTGACCATACTGGAAATTATAAACATATTTGAGGATTTCCAAAAAGTGTAGCACTCAAGTTACTTACCTAACTTAACTGGGTAAAGATATTTGACACCTCACCTTCCCCTTCTCTCCTCGTAACACTTGCCAGTAGTAAATGTTTTGAAAGTAAAAAAAAAATTGTAAATTTTGTATACATCTTATTTTGTGTTTATCGTAAATTAAATATTTGTCTGTGATTTAACTGAGTTTTGGTCAATCTTTTTCTTTTGTTACAATTAACATGTAACACACACTGCATCCATCAGTCCAAAACGTAAAGGAAAATTTGGTCGAAAGAGAAAACCCATACCAAGAGATCGTGTATCCATGATCAAAGTAACTGAAAAGATTCTAGGAAGAAATTCTTGAGCATCTACTTTTTATTCTATCATTTTTCATTAAATATGGCCAACAAGATAGAGTTTTTCCAGCATCCTGACATTTTACGGTTTTGTAGGAGTTAAGGAATATAAAAATTGTCCATTTTTATCGTTCCAAATGTGGCTGCCACCAAGTTACCCTAAAGGAAAAAAAAAAAAAAAAAAAAAACCTAATTTCTTGTTGCCACCAGATCCCATTTTGTAAAATCAGCAGGTTCATTTCTCAGCAAAGCCAGCCCTGTATTCCATTACCAGTGGCTTAGGATAATATCTCCAGACAAATTAGTACCCTTCCTTGCCCTATATTGCTATAAATGGTTGACCACTCCCTTATGACTCCCATATATATATATATTCTGTATAGGAATATAGTCATTGTTCTCAGGCCAAATGCCTAAAACAACCTTTTCAGCTCCAGCTCCAGATGGCAATGAGGATGGTCACACCCTAGTTTTTCTCCCAGCTACTAGACACTGGCTTTAGTTAATGGCCACTAGCAGTGTGCCAGAAAAGGTAAATGTTTTCCTTGTTTTTCCCTAAAGTCGAGTTTTAAGCCAAGTATTTTTTTAGCACCTTATAAATATATTTTTGATACTTTGCTATTATTTTCTAAAAATAATTTCTACCCTTCTTCGTAAATGTTAAAACCCAAAACTTTCCTGCTGATTTGCCTATTTATAAAACCCTCATTCATCTAATATTAAATATAAAACTTCCCTAAAAATTTTTTAATGTTTTTTGTACCTTCAAAATGTATTGTTTTTAATGCTCGTTTTTAATTTGTCGCAGTTTTCACAAGGCTGCATGTATATGTGAAATAAATGTTTTTACAATTATATGGCTTTCGTCAGTCCTTTCGAACACACCACTATGGACTGCTAGACAGCAGTCACACCAAGCACTTTTGGCCACATCTATAGCCATTTTCTAAGGGTGTTTCTGTCGTTGGCATCATTTTTCCATGTGTTTACCTTTACTTAGCTTAATCCTGTGTGCTTTTGACAAGGGGTATTCATTTCAGCAGTCATGTGCCATGTGTAGTTGGAACTGATATTAGTATCATTTCTATTTTTAAAAAACCTTCCACATGCCATCTCCACTAAGTGATGTGAGATTAATGGCAGGAGAAAGATTTGATGTACAGGGTGACTTTTTAATTTTTGAAGTGTGTATTGGCAGATATGAGCAAGTGGTAGCACTGCAAAACACCAAATCCTGCCATTTCAGTAACCATGGATCAAGATGACTTTCTAAGCAAGTCATGGATGTCAGAGAAGACCTATTTTTATCTCACAGGTTACGTGAATAAGCAAAAGTACCATTACTGGGCAGACACAAATCCTAATGAAGTTCACGAGCGCCCTTTACATGCAAGTAAGGTGATAGCATGGCGTGCTGTTTCATTACATCATCAAAGCTTAGGTTTTTGAAAATGAACAAGGGATCTCAGTGACTGTCACAACAGCAGATTTCAAGAATGCATTCATACAGGAGGACGCCATCTACAGGACAATTTTTTTTTTTTTAAATGGGATGTTTTAAGGTTTCAATTCAGTCAGTCAGTTAAGTGCCATACGTGATACACGCTTGGGCGATCATGTCTCGAAAGAGACATGACTGACTGGGCAGAAGATTATCCCGTAGTAGGTTGCCGACCAAGGCTATAGAACCCAATTTGTTCCGTTATTTAACCCATAACTGGAAGGAAGAGATGGATTAATACCTTTCCCAAGAGTATTTGTGCGTAAGTGAATGAAATGAATTTGGCTGGAATTCGAACTTGGCTCCCCGATTTCTTGTTCTGAGCCGACACCAACTGCACATCGTAATGTTTCAATTACTTTGGTTAAAATATTTTTCTTCTATCACTCTTGGTTTTATTGGATTGTCAAAAAGTTCATTTTTTTTTGTGTCACCCTATATATAAGTTCTAAGACGTCTATGACAAGGTTATTTAAAAAGAATTGTGTTGTCAACCAGAATTTTCCTTAAGGGTTCTTATAAATTAAGAGTTATATTTTTTTTTTTTTTTTTTTTTTTTTTTAAGAACACTGATTAGAGAAGTGACATGCAAGAAATCTACTCAAAGAGGTGGGGTAGGTAACCGATTTGAGACCAGAAAAGTCTTTTACTGGGAACTGAAATTAATACACTGTATTATTATCACTAGTTCAGATTGTGATGCGTTATTTTGATTCATGACAATATGGTTTGCAGTTTTTCATTTTCTGTAGTATATTATAAGCTTTACAAGTTTTTTGCGGGGGTGGGATTACAGCAAAAATGTTTAATAATCTTTCATATAGAAAATTTGTCCTGCTTACAGTCATTACACATCTGGTTGCAATAAAATATACTGATTTTTTGTATTTTTATTGCTGGTGTTGTGTATAAGTTATAAGAATTTTGCTTCTCATCAATGATTTAATTGAGAAAATTATTGTTGACTAATGCTTGTTTTATGTGTTTCAGTTCACTTAAAAAAATGGGGGGGGGGGATTTTGGGTGCGCTCTATTAAAGAAGCGCATTACCACTGCCATTTTATATATCTCTCCGGCTATTGGCTATAAGTTTAGAAGACAAGATTTCATACTAGTTGTTTTTTGTATGCAGGTAAGTGTTAAATTCATTAATTCATTGGATTTTAGTTCTTTATCAACATCCAAGAATTTTTTTTATTAATGTGAATTTTAGCACCAAGGTTTTTTTTTTCTTTTTCAAGTTTTTTTATCAAAACGAAATGTCGATGTACCTTTTTTTTTTTTTAAATCATTTCACCCCAAGCAAGGCATTCCACTGCCACTATAGCGCAGGGGGTTACATAGAGCGATTGGATATAGGAAATCTCAGAATGAGGGTGATAGACGAGTAAGGGGGTACATAAGAAGAGTGTTTGAGAGAATGGGTGCAAGTTAGTGTGTTAGAAGGTGTCTATTGACCTTACATTTAAACTCCTGGAGGTTGTAGCTGTCGGGGAAGCAAGTATGTGGAAGGGAATTCCACAAGTGGGAAGTGCGAGAAAAGTTGTTGGAGTAAAAATTGTGGTTGCATTTTATCGGTTTCACTGTAAAAGGGTGGGACATAGTTGCTAATCTAGTATCTCGTGCAAGTTTGTACCTAGGGGGCACCAGTGATCTAAGTTCATTGGAGCAGAAGCTGTGAAAGTATTTATAGAAGAGGCACAGGGAAGCCACATCACACCGGTGAGAGAGAGTGACTGCAGGTGGTCAGCCAAGTCGGTATCTTGTATAGATTTCTGATTTTTCAGTTGTTTTAAACACATTAAAATGTAAAAAGTTAGGAGAGAAAAAAAAAAAAAAAAAAAAAAAAAAAAAAAAAAAAAAAAAGCACTTAAAGGGTTTCCCCAAAGGTAGGTCAGATTTTGGAAGGAGGTATCAATAGGTGTTTGTAAATGTAGTTACTTATGTTGATAGTTTCTTCAACTGGGGTGCCAGTCTGGTGCTCCTCTCCACGAAAATTTACTCGGGCAACCAGACTGGCATCAAGGTCCCACCCTTTTACAGTGGGATCAACCAAATATAAGCCATAGTTCTACTCCATCAGCTTCTTTTCTGACTCTTCCCACCTGTGGAACTCCCTTCCATATACTTGCTTTCCTGATGTCTATAACCTCCAAGAATTTAAATGCAAAGTCAATTCCCATCTCTTATCTGCTTAACTCTAGCCCTTTCCACATCACCCCATGTTCTTTCCTTTCTCTCTACCTTCATAACTTTCTTCACTCCTGTGTTCATATCCTTTTGCCCTTTCTCTTTCTTCCCCATATCTTTATCGTCACTCTTTTTCTGTCTAAAACTAACTCTTATGTAGCCCCTGGCACATCAGTGATGGTACAACCTTACTTGAAGTGAAATTAAATTAAAAAAAGTTAAAAAATTAAAAATGTTGGTAAAAAGATTTTCAGTGTTCAGTAAAGCTATCAGTCAGTTAAGTGCCATACATGATACACGCTTGGGCGATCATGTCTTTTTCGAGACATAACTGACTGGGCAGAACATTATCCCGCAGTAGGTTGCCATTACTTTCTGCGGTAGACTGGTTGCCAGCCAAGGCTATAGAACCCAATCTGTCCTGTTATTTAACCCATAACGGGAAGGAAGAGATTAATACCTTTCCCAAGGGTATTTGTGCATAAGTGAATGCAAGGAATTCAAACTTGGCTCACCAATTTCTTGTTCCGAGCCGATATCCACTGTGCCACAACACATATCCTAGCAAAGCTATTGAATAACCTAAAGGAGTCGTTGCTTTTAAGACATGAAGTCATTAGTTCATGTGATGGAGAAATTATGTGATTAAGGGTTTTTGATGACAGGTCAAAAAGGAAAACCTGGTTTATGGGTTTAAATTACTGTACAAAGATCCCAGTTGGTAATCACTATCTTTATTAAGCTACCAGCCTCAGCATTATTTGTTATGATTAGTTTATATTATGTTTGTGGGTTTTTGTTTTTCTTAATTTAGTAAATTTCATTGTTATTTAAGATTGTAATTTCTGGGTATAGTCTTGTTGGTTGAGAACTACATAATGGTTTTGTTAGTATGTGTGATGATATTGAAGTTGCCATACAACTTGTTTGCAGCCGATTTGAGTTTGTGAGAATGTCGTGTTGGCTGTGTGAGAATAGGGTTTCCCTGCCCACAAACCTTTGACTTTTATAAAGATCTTTCAGATTTGGGTACACCTTAAGTTTTGTTAGGAGTTGTCAGATTAGTAGAGTATTTCAATTTCAGTCTTTTGAAGAAGGTCATATCTAGGTTGGAGGTAACAATTTGGACAGATATTCAGGAATTTGACTTGGCTGGTGTATTTCTGATCAAATGACTTTAGAAAGTTACAATTGGATAGTGCATCTTTCCGTTGCAAAGTTTGTTTGTTTCTTTTTGTTGTTTATGATGTGTTGTTGGTCAAGTTCTTATGTACTAACAGAATTGGGTGGGGGAAGTTCAGTAATTGTTAGTTCTGTTGTGCTCATTGGAAAACCCTCATGGAATGACAACTAACAATAGCCAAAGAAAAAAAAATATTGCATCTTAAAACAAATTAAGAAATATATGAATATTCTCCAAAATACAATTGTTAGCCATGAACCAAGGGAAAATGATTGGTTCCGTCATTTCAACTGTTTTAGGTTTAGAGATGTAAAGAATATAACTTGTCATACGAGTTGACACTTCAACTAAGACGGACCAGGACAGGTGTGAAGAAAAAGCAAATCTTTTTTGTTCAAAGTAGAATAAATTTTGGGTAACACCAAGATTACTTTTCTCGAATGCTTTTTCCTTAAACCTTAAATCCCAGAGAGGGATAAATGAACATATTGAATAGAAGTGTGTGTGTGTGTGTGTGTGTCCTGACAAGTGAGGACATCATAACAGGGTCTTCATGAAGCTTCGAAGTCTACATGGATTTGCTTTGTTAAAAGAAACTGTACATATCAACGCTCTATCTAGACCATGATATCAAGTGCTTACAATACCTTCATGCCAAAATACATTTTATCAGTAAAACCACTGAGAAAAAAAAATTTTAAAGAATTGTGTTAAACATTATCACAATTTAATAATAATAATTATAATAAAAAACAATTGCATTTACAAAGCTTTTACCCAGATGTGAAAATAATTTGAAACTGAACGCAGACCCCACCTGCAGCAAGCAAATTTAATTAAATGGTGACCAAAGAATAAGTTGGCCATTGTCATATGTTCAGATTGGAGTGCCAAAATTATGCCAAACACCATCTGTCATGCCAGCAGGAACCAAACAGAATCAAATTTCTGAAAATACATGCATGCTGCCACTTGCTGAGAATGGCAGTAAAATTTTTTTTTAATCCAAGAAGAAAATATAGTGAGACTAGAAAAAAAAAAAAAAAAAAGAGAAGCTTTTTTTTAAAGCCTGAAGAACAAAACATGACTTTATAAACCATTTTTTTTATGTTCTAACAGGCTAAAAAAGCTGCTCAATCATTAGATTTTACCTCTTGGAAGTGATGACTAATGTGCGTTTTGTATGGATGGACAAAGTCTCAATTCCTAGTTCAGAAATTCATAGTCTAGAAATCTTACTGCAAGCCTATTAAAATTTGTTCTGCACAAGTAATATAAACTGAAAAGAACCCTAACCCATTAACAGCATCTATGACTTGCCAGAGCTGTGAAAGAAGGATGGATGAAAAGACTCTTTGCAAATCGAAAAGCAAGAGAAATTCTTAAGCATGGTGTCAAGTCTTTAATGTTAAAAAAGGAACACTGCTTTTATGTAAGAGAAACCAGCATTCACAGATATCCCCCTCTTCGATAAAAGTTTGTCACTTCTGATAACTTCACAATAATGACAAAGAAAAAAGTTTCTGACCTTTGATCATGTAATCATTTTATTTAGTTCCAGTGTCATCCTTATTATACAAGTCCATTTATGGGCATATTTTCCAGACAGATTGGAGATTTAATCCAAATCAAACCCAGGAACACACAGTTGAATTCTAATAAAATAAACCCAAATAAATGAGTCTCAAATTTAGGACATTAACAGAATAATTGCTTAAAGAAGAGAGGAAGAAGAAAAAAAGTTAGCCTATGATATGAAAGTTTTGCAAGCTTTGAAACATTCAAGGAAGTTGGTGAGTGAAGGGGTATGAGTCAGAAGTGGGTTACTGCTGAGAGACCAAGACATTATCTTTTGTACCCACTCTCACTAGAGAAGCCACAAAAAATTTAACCAGTAGAAACAAAAAGAAAAAAATGCTGAATTACTTGACAATTACTATTGTATGTAAAATGGGGTTATTTAATCAGAGCTTAATTCTTTTTAAGGCTGGGGAAAATAAAAATAAATTAATCGGAAATTTATCTTAATTTAAGATGTTTAATTTTTCTTCTTTTTTTTTTTTTATTAAAAAAAAAAAAAAAACTTCAGAGACAGAGAAAAACAAAGAAATACTGGTATGTTATGATTTGGGAGTTAAGAACTAACTCCCAAATCATAACATACCAGTATTTTTTTTCTTTTCATTTTTCTCAATCTAACACAAATACACAACACCAAAAAAGTCAGTATAAAAGTTAGTCAGTGACCAGTTATTTTAGTAGCCTTCTATATATCATTACTCTTCAGAAGTTACTCTCCTTTGTAGTTCTTATCAAGAGATGTCCCCCCCCCTCCGCAATGCCCCCTAGACCAGGTTCTGCAATGTCTTTATACAAGACTAGCAGTATAGCCTGGCATTGCTCAGGTGTAATGAAAGCTTTAAAACTAATCAATAGTCCTGGAGCTCAGACTCCAGGGACATTGGCATGAAAGACTAAAAAGCAATAGTTGTTTCCAAGTTAAAGCGAAACCGTAGACTGAAAGAAAAATGAATGGATGGTAAGTCAAATTTTGATTTCCTGGTATCAATATCAAATAAGTGTTTTTCTGTCATAAACTGAATTTTGAAGGCTAAATAAGTCCTCTGAGTAAATGGTATCATGGCTGAGACTAAGAACTACAATTATACCTACTTAGAGCCAAACCCGAAGCAAAAAGTAAAATAAAAGGCTGAGAAAAAAAAAAAAAAAAAAAAAAAATACAGGCAGATAAACAGACACACACAAACACCTTGCCTTATATATATATATATATATATATATAAACGATTTTCTGCACTATTGTAAGAACTGCAACCTTGAAACTTCTGAATATCATTTATGTCTTTGTCTATGAGTGTATGAAATTTGATTAAAATCGGACCACTCCTTCTATAACCTGATTTCAACGATATTTATCGGGAGTACCTCAACACAAAACCTAGCTAAGAATACACGCAGATGCTTATAGTACAACCATGTAAATTTTCAAGAAAATCAGTTCAACCGTTTCAGAGTCTATAGGTAATGGATACACACAAAGTTTCATTTATAAATAAGTTTAGATCATTAGGTACATTACTAGCCATTTCTGCTTGCCTTCATTGTTCTGTGAGTGTTAAGTTCTCCAAGCCATTTCTCAGAGCCAAATATCTTATTACAGGTTCTGCCCATGATAGTCTTAGCATCCTTCAGTAGAATATTTTTGTTGACTTCTCTTTATTGGTGAGGAAAAAAAAAAAAAAATATTTGTCACACAAGGGACCAATATAACAATTCAGCACTTTTCTTTGTTTCCAAACAGTTTTCCTGTTTAAATACTTTGCTTAGCTTTTGAAATGCATTTTTCAAGTGTGCCTTCAGATTTTAGTGTCACATTTCCCACCTATTAAAACACTTTCCCGATATTTATACATCTGTACTTATAACATCTCCAATTTGGAACTTATATCTTGGTTTTTGGGGGTTTTTTGCCCCGACAACCTTACATTCTGTCTTCTTACAATTGATGATTAGTTCTGTCTTATTTTTCTCTACTGCTTTGCTAAGAATTCATCCATTTTCCCTTCTGTATCTGCCAGCAACAGTGCCATTCCTGTAACTTATTTTGTTAAGGTTTGCCAATTATAAAGGTTTAAAAACAATGTTTACCAGCATAGCAGTAGAAAGTCTTAAGAAAATTTGCTTTCCAACTGGAATTGAACATATATTCTATTAAGAAAATGGTCTGTCACACACTTGAGTTATCAAGAGAACAGAGTGCATTTAGACGCCAGTCTCACACTGAGAGTGCAGCCTTAAATAAATTTCCAACTTGTTCTTAGATTTGAGGAAAGAGGAAAAAATGTGCAGGTTTCATTTATTTATAGAAACCATCTTTGCTCTTTTATAATCATTACTAATTTGTTTTCTTTACCAGAGGGAGATACACCCAGGAAGCATTGAACATCCTACATGAGTAATGGCCTGCAAAAAAATTGCATTGTAAGCACAGTTCTCAGGAAAAAAAAAAAAGGTGAAGTAACTCAACTTTTGAGCAATTCTTTATATGAAGACATCTTGCCAAAAATAAAACCATTTCTTGTAAGTCATGACCGTGAGATATATATATATATGTATATTTTTTATAATATTGATTTCACTCCAGGAAAGTAGTAAAGTCAATAAAATGCAAGGGGTTACAGGGTGTACAAAAATTGAAACAACCTAAGGTATGCAGATGATACAGTGCTGATAGACACAGAAAGGAAACTACAAGACCCCCTACAGAAGGTAGAAGAAGAAAGTAACAAGAAAGCACTAGAAATAAACTGCACAAAAACCGAATGCATGGTCATCAGTAAAAAAGGGCAGCCCAAAATGCCAAATACAGGTCGGAGATACCAGAAATACTTGGGAAGCGTTATAACAGAAGATGGAAAGTGCGACACAGAGATCCGAAGGCAAATTCGCATGGCAAAGGAAGCATTCCAGAAGTTGAGTAAGGTATTAAGAAACAGGACAATTTTGCTAGAAACAAGGAAGAGGGTACTGGATTGCTACGTGCTGTCTGTCCTTCAATATGGCAGTGAATGCTGGACAATACCATCAAAGTTGAAGGAAAAACTTGAAGCAACTGAAAGGTGGTTCTACAGAAGGATGCTGCAAATATCATGGATTGAGCATGTGAGCAATGATGAGGTCTTGGAAATGATGGAAACAAAAAGGAAATTAATACTGAGCATCAGGAAGAGATAGCTGAAGTTCCTGAGGAAGGATGGTTTGGAGAATCTGATACTAACAGGCCAGATAGAGGGAAAGAGAGACAGGGGAAAGCAATGGATAACATATTTGAAGGACCTAATCAGGTGGATGACGGAATGATGATTGCACGGTGTTACAGGAGAAGGTGTGCTCGGAGCCACCAGGGATAGGGAAACAGGGAAAGCCATGATCGCCTATGTCTGGAAGGGACAGGGCACATAGAAGAATAATGAGCAGGAAATGAAAAGAATAATCAGGAGGATAGTAGATAGTGATCAACATTTAAAATTTTTGTAGATTAAATTTAGCTGGAAAGCATTGAGCCAGAAGGGAGCTCTATAAGCAAGAAAAACTGTTAGCATAGAATTTATGACTATATCTAGTTGGCTCAATTTCAAATTTATGACTTTCTGACACCAGTCTAGTACTGCACTTAAATTCCAAAAATCTAAGAAGTGTCATCGCAAACAGTTCATCCAAACAATTACCATTAAAATATTTATAGAAAAGGTAACTTTATAACAGTGGCAAATTGACTGGAGCCAAGTTGCCAGATCAGGACCACTAAAATCAGCAATACTGTCAAAAAGCCCAACATGAATAGAAAAAGACACCAGACCATATGTGGCAGCAATATTTTAAGCATGGATGCATGCTAGACTTATGATGGGCCATTTTTCTCCTCTCCAGAATAAAAACAAAGAAACAGCGTCTGCATGCTGCGCATTTAAAATTACAAAGAAAAGGATGGTCAAAAGGTCAAGATTTAAGATAACCATTATAGATAGCATTTGAAGTTTAGAAAGGTCAGTTGACAAGAAATTGCACAGATGGGATAAAAAAAAAAAAACAAAAAAAAAACAAAGATTGTATTAGTCATATGCCAGTAAACCTAAAATATTTAGTGTAATCAAATGGGATAATATCCAAGGTTTCCGTCAGATTAATCTGCTAAAAAGAGATGTTATTTCTTAGTAATAATTGTCTTAACAACATGATATTGCATAGTAATTGCGATTTATGATGTCTGCTTCCAGAATAGTTCAGAGTGTGTTTAGTGGATTAAGCTGTTTGGAACCTGAAACAGTTTAACTAATAAACGACTGCTAGATTATCTCGTCATTGCATCTTCTCAACAAGAATTTATTCCATTCTAGCAATGCATGTAATAATGACCTCTGCAATGACTATTCATTGGGTCATAACTGAAATGAATTAATGAGAGACTAGGCATGGCTTGTAGACCAGTTTTGAAGAACAAGTTGGAGAGTCTCCATAAGGAGATATCTACATGCTTCTCCAGAGAATGTAGATTTTTTTTTTTTTTAAAATCATATCACCCCAAGCAAGGCGGTAACACCACTGAAGCGCAGGGGGCTACGTAAGAGTGAAAAGTTTGGAAAAGAGAAAGCCAGAAACCACATCCTAAACAGGGAACAAGAGATGAGCCTCTTCACCTGTTCAATAGACGTGGGTGGAGTGTGAACCAGGCAATAGTTTAGTCTATCTACTCCAATTAATGTAGGGGCAGCTAGCAAAGAAAAAAAAAAAAAATTCTAGTAATCATGTCACCCCAAGCAAGATGCTACTTCCACTGTTGTGCAAGGTGGGATCAGCTGAGAGGAGAACAAGAGGATCAAGATACGGGGGGGGGGGGGGGATTTGATAGAGAAAGGATAAAAAGATGTGAAGAACAATATATGGGGGTGGGGGATAAGAGAAAAAAAATCAGGGAGAAAAGATGATAATTGACATTGCATTTAAACTAGCTATCAATGTTATGGGGCAGCAGATATCCACTTGGAACGAGAAGTTGGGGTGGGGAGTTTGAATTTGAATTGAATTCTCTGCATTCACTTACGTGCAAATACCCTTTCCCAAGGGTATTAATCAATCTCTTCCCTCCAGTTATGGGTTAAATAACAGGATTTAACTGGGTTCTATAGCCTTTGTTGGTAACCAGTCTACCACAGAAAGTAATAGCAACCTACTGCGGGATAATCTTCTGCCCAGTCAGTCATGTCTTTTTCGAGACATGATCACCCAAGTGTGTATTACGTATGGCACTTAACTGACTGATGGAGTATAATAGTTGGAGACATGATTAAGTCTTCTACCGGGCATAAAGTGGGGGGGGGGATCAGTTTTAACTTGTTATGAAGTAATAAACTGATCCCCTACTTATTACTACCTAATATAAATTAGGTCTCCCCCCTATAGCTATAAGTAAAATAACAGAGCAGATTGGGTTCTATAGCCTTGGCTGGCAACCAGTCTACCACAGAAAGCAATGGCAAACTACTGCCCAGTCAGTCTTGTCTCTTTCAAGACATGATCACCCA
>JBBBDQ010001264.1:847500-907500 GCA_037127315.1 Ascarosepion bandense
AACATAGCAGAAACATTTTTTTCCACAATAAATGGGCATTAATTTGAGTACATAGGTGAAACTAGCTTTTATTGAAAGTTTCAATATTAATTAAATTTGCTAAAGTTCTGCGACAGAATTATTAAAACAAATTTAAAACGGATCTTTAAATCACTAAATGCACATTAAAAATTGTGTAAAAAAGGTTACACAATTGATATTGAAGAAAAGTCATTGCCGTATGAGAAATATTTTAAACAGCATGAACGTAATTTTGAAACTCAGAATTTATAAATAAAAAAAATAAAAAAAGTATAATTTAAAAAATAAAAATTCACGCTTCTAATTTAGATAAAGACATTTTTAATTTGTGAATTTTAATTCAATGCTGGAATTAATCAAGACCGATTTTTTATAGAGATTTTCAAATTGGAATTAGATCTTAAAATTCAACATCAGAACAATCAGACACCCGGGGACTGAATTGCAGGTAGGGTTTTTAAAATTCCTGGAAGGTTACCAATTACGAGAGGCACCGGAAGAATCTCCAAGAAGCGTAATAATGACCGAAATTGTTACGATGACAGGAAGTACATGAGTCTCTTTAGCTCTTCGCAAATATACAGTCGACGACAGTTTAAAAATCATTTAAAACTTGTCAACACTTCAGTTCAATAATAATACCTAATTTTGTGATTAAATACTAATTGCAGAGAAGAAAAATTATTCAAGCATTGCTAATGAGTTGAATCATTAATGAAGGAGATGAAAGGGTTGCTGAAGAAAAAAAAAAAAAAAAAACGGACGGGGAGGAATAGACTGGGTCGGGACGAGAACTTATCAGCACTCTTGAGCTTTCCTATTTTAACAATAAAAAGTTGAGCTTATGCCGATTTTTCAGCGTTTTTTGTGGAGGTATCTCGAGAGGTACAGAAAGAAGTATATTTTCCAGTTTCCTTATAGTAGCAATCAATTTACTATGTGGCACCCAGTGAGGATCGAACTCACTTAGTCATAATCTCTAGCGAGACAAGCTTCCTAGTTTTCCATCACCTTCCATCTATTCACAAAAAAAAAAAAAACAATTTTTGTTTCAACACTACTTGAACTTCTTGTCTTAAATAAATGTGATGATGAGGTTTATTTCATGTTGAGTTTTAAGAGAAGACTGAGCACTTTTTAAAGAATAAGTGTTTCTTTGGATAAGGAATTTTATTCCATCCATACCTACCATATATATCCAGTGAATAAAGAATGAAGAAGTATTAAAAACGTTCAAAACATCAATTTAAAACAGTGCTCAATATAGAAATAGAGCTATAAATTTAAAAGTCATTGTTTTTTTTAGAACAGTGTACATTTTGGTTCAACATCGAAACAAAAAAAAAAACAAAAAAAATCAGGTAATTAATATTAATTATTACCTGATAATGCATTGTTTTTTCGATGTCGAAACAAAAAAAAAATGTACACTTTTGTTTTGTAGTAAATTATGTTCTATACACACACGAGAGAGAATGATATATATATATATATATATATATATATATATTTTGTCTTATTTCATCGCGACAAACTTTACCAGGTCGTCATTGAGTGACACAGAAATCTCAGAATCATGTTATTGTATTTATTAGTGGATCTAGAAAAGATCAGGAATAAACATTTTTCACTCATCCATATCAGTTTGAGCGAATTTTTCACGAAATTTTTGTCTGTAACAATGAGAAAATTGGACATTTTTTTTTAACGTCTGAAAAAAAAAAAAAAAAAAAAAAAAAAAAATATATGCTACAATCACAGTCCATAATAGAATTTTTTTTTTTCATACAAGTTCTACACAAAGTTAAGCATTTGTTAAAAATCTTCAGTTATTAATAAAACACACACACGGTATTTTGTTGGGTCAAAGCGGAACCGACATGAAGCCACTCCTCACACAGAGAGCGAAAGATTGTCAAAAAAATTATTTACAACTCACTAACACAAAAAGAGGCTTTCAAATGATATGAGATATTCAAAAAATTAAAATAAATTATGTGCGAGTCTTTAAAAATTCTTATCTCAACTGATCGGAATCCATTTTAGTTAGAAAAATAGCTAAATGTTTGGCACAAGGCCAGAGTTGTTAGGGTCAATCAGTGTTCAATTCATGATCGAACTTCCTATGAGTTTGTTAATGTTGGCCATCACGCTATGAGGAAAAAAATAGGTTATTGTTCGCCCCCCCCCTCTGTACTCAGGCAGCAGTAACAAAGAGAGAGAGGGCTCATGAGAATATATAACTGGAAATATTAGGTTAAGTGTGGGTTGCTTCATCAGTAAGCAAACAGCTTCCCTTTTTTCCTCCCAGTACACAGCAATGTATGTATTGTAGCATGATCAACCCTTAAAGAAGGGAGAGGGAGATACCCCGCTACACCATTAAAAAAAAAAAAAAAAAAAATTTACTCCCTAATTATGTCAGGACTGTCTGGCCCTATTTTCGAAAAGGCCTTCCTTTATATAAGGAAGGGAGTCGATACCCTGAAGGAAAATATATATATAGACTCTAGACCCATCATCATCATAACTAACTTCAAAGCATACTTTTCTAGACAAGTAGCATAAGAGAGAGGGGGAGGAAATATATTTTAACAATGACATCGGCAGTAAGATGTCAAGACGACTTACATTTAAGTAAACAATAAGCACACACACATACACATAGATCAGGAATAAGGAAAAAAAAAAAAAAAAAAAAAGGTTCTTTTTAATTAAAAAACTATGTTCAATTTTATTTCTGGTTTTAAAATGAGTGCAGCTTCTGCTTCTTACACGAAGTACTGCTGAGCAATTTTTTTTATTCAATGTTATTGTTAATTATGAAGACTTCTTATTGCAGCAAGAAGAGTGTATTTTCACCGCATTCTCATCAATAATAATAATTTTAAAAAAATACTGTACACGAAATATATTAATAGAAAGTTTATTACATAATTTATGATAGACATAATTATTTAAAAGTGCACACCGCTAAAAGAGGGTGTGAAAAGCTGCCATGGAACCCGACAACTTATCAGTCAAGAGAGCATTTTAAAACAGTTTTATTCACAACTAGGAACTATTGCTGAGCATCTAAAATTCTAAATCATTTCCTGGATGGATCTAGAGAGCTTTTTATAAAACAAATTTAATTATTTTTACTTTATTTTATTTTTGAGTGTGTGTGAAGAAGTGTATGAAAGACTGAACAAAAAAGCGACATTTTTGATAAATTAAAATTGAAAACGTCTCACTCTCATGGAAAGTGGATTTTAAAGTCAAATTGATCACCGTCAGTAAGAGAGAAAGAAAAAGACTTCTTTTCATCAGAATTTTCCAGTATTCTGATGAATACAATACATTTCTTCAAACTAAAAAAGCAACCCCACCTACCTGACAATTTTTTATTAATAATTACAGCAAAAGTACTTTCATTTTTTTTTTTTTAATTGGTTATTACAACCAATTTTAAAGCCCATTTTTACTACGGAAAAAAAATCGATCTTTATATTTTTTGAATATCAAATTTTAACATCTTTTAGCGGCTACGGCAATTTTTATTTTGACGAATAAGAATGACTCGGTAGAGAGAAAACGGAGATATTAGCAGACCAATACTTCGGCGAAAAAGAGTTAAGCCGGCATAAGATAGAAAAAAAAAAGATACAAAAATGAATACCAAAGAAGGACCCCCCCCACCTTTTATTTTTGATAATTTAGGAACTCTGCAATGATTAGAAAGAAAGTTATTTCAATACCCTTCCTAAGCATCTTTTTTTCCTTAGAATTAATAAAATTTAAAATCGAGAAACAGAACAAGACAAGGAAAGTCACACCTGTCTCAAAAAGAGAAAGCAATCATTGCAATTATATCCGGTTAAAAACTGACGTGTAAGTTTTCATTGAATTCATTAATTAAAACTAACGATTTATGATCATTTTAAATAAAGTGAGCTTCTATTATTGCTTTATTTATTGACTCGAGAAAGAGAGGAATCTTTTCACGTCCACAAAAGATGGCATGATGAGGCATTGCCATTAGATGTCAAAATTATGTGATTCATCATCTATTATTATCAGGATCTCTAGTCAATACCTTTTTGTTGTTGCCATTTACGAAGAGAGGGGGGGGGGCTAAATTTCTTTTAATTTTTTAATGGTCCGGAAAGAGGGCGTGTTCGTGTAATAATTTGTAATTTGTTGTAAGACTACTGAACTTAGTTTTTAAAATTAATAAATTCAAATCAGTTCCCTTCGAATAAAGACAATCGTTTCCTCGTTCACAAAGAGAGAGTAGTACACTATTTTATTTCTCTCCCACCCCACTCTCTAAAGACTCAAAAAATAGTTTCTTTGTATTCTCTAAGGACAAGAATTTCTGAAATTATTTTTTTCTTTTTTATTTAACTTCGATAAAAGAAAAAACAATTTTCACTACAGATGGTCAGCCGGCTCATAAAATACAAATTTTACAAAATAAAACAGACTAAAAAGAATATTAAAAATAGAATTATTTAATTTGAATATTGCAAGAGAAGTCAATAATTATGAATCAATTGTGTTGTGACTGTTGTGCATTATAAAAAAAAAAAAAAAAAATTTGTCCGTAAAGTTGACCAACGAGAACGTTCATAAAGTGGGGGGATCCGTTTTTTTTGTTTTGGCTTTTTTTTAAAATATGAAAATTCATCCATTTCCACTGTTAGGTCAGTTCCTTTTAGAAAGAAAAATAAGAACGTAAAACTTTGTTTAGGAGGATATGTTTTTTTATTAATCCTAAGGCCGATAAAGTATTTGACTTCCAATAAGGATTAAATGGAGTTTTTAAGTCTTGAACCCACGCATTTTTTAATACAGATTATTATAAAAAAAAAAAAAAAATTATAGTTTAAGAGTCAGATATGTAACTAGGAAATTAAAGGGTACTACAAAATAAAAACACACGTAGAAAGAGTAGTGGAGTACTTTTAAAAAGATAAAAATAAATAAAAAAAAATAAGACTCATTAAGAAAAAAAGTTTTTAAGAGCACTGATCGTTAATTAAAAACTGGAATTCAAAAAGGACGAGATTATTTTTAAAGAAAGGGATAGGTGACAACGTATAGGTTAAAGAAAAGAACAAAATGAGCTTAATTATTAACACACACAAAAAAAAAGCCATCTGCTACTACTATTTAATTTAAGTCAACTGCAATAACACACACGCACTGTCCGTGAAGTGGGGGAAAAAAACACTCGCAGCTCTTGCTTCTCGTGTGACGAAACAAGCTAGGAATATGGAGTCAGTAAGACAAACTGTCGGTTAGAAAATATATACTTACGGCTTGAAAAGCTTCTTCGACTTCATCATTTTCCTCTGGGGTAAGTGCAGCCGATCGCCGGCTTGTCTCATCCACTGCATCCGCCATATTCAACTGAACACCTGGGACTAGTGCGTGTGTCACGCGCTTAAATCTCACTTGGGCCCGGATATATCTTGATTTGGTACCGATTAAGGAAGTTCTTACCTTAAAAGGAAAATAGGCGGAGACTCGACCATATATGGAAGTTAATACTATTACTACTAATACGTGTACAAGTTTATTCACTCAGTCGTCTTTCATTTTCATTGTATCTTCTTTTTATTTATTTAATTTAAAATATTTTTAAAGTAGTAATTTATCGACCTTAGCTTAGTCTGGCACAGGGCTACAATAAAAAAGCACAGGATGGAAGTCAGTACACACTGACAATTTAATTTTTTAAACACGCTAACAGCTGAACTAATTCAATCTCTTGGGTTTCAATTAAAGCTAAAATTATAGCTTCAAGAATTTTTTTTTTTTTTTAAATTTCAATTTAAATTGAGGTATCGAAAATTTGAGTGGAGGTACCTATAAATTCTCCTATCCGGTAGTGAATGCTGGACAATCTCGTCACAAACGCAGAAGACTTGATGTAAAATGTAGTGCTAGATAATATTACTAAGAGTACATAAATTAAACATCTTAGCAACGACCAAGTTTTAGGGAAAATGGAATCAAAATGGACACTTACATTTAACATCATAACGAGAAAGTTGAATTTTCTAGTGTAAATAATGAGGAAAGAAGGCTTAGCAAATTTGACACGCGCAGGATGAATTAAATGTAAAAGGGACAGAGGAAAGCAGCGCATAACCTATCTAATGAGTTTGTGTAAATGGTTGGCAGAACAGGGATTAGGAGAGATAGAAAAAATTACTAAGAGATACACAAGAGAGGAAATTGTGGAGAGCCATGATCGTACGCATCCTGTAGGGACACGGCATATAGAAGAACATTAAATATTGTTCAACGACAGGAGTTAAATTTTACTCAGCTTCTAGACTTCTAGTACATGTTGATTTGCAAAGCAGACAAGGTTGGCGTTACACAATCTTCCTATGACAGCATTGCGCATTTGCGGGGTACTGAATGATAATGATAGTGATTTAGTGAGTGTTGATAACGTAGTAGGCAAAAAAACTGACACGAGTCCACAAGGATGCGGTAATCAGTAAGGATTGAACTCATAAAGCGGTCCGGGCAGATTAGTGTTCAAACTATACAAGGCCCAACAACCATTCAAGATCGACGTTTGCAAAATGAGGTTTCATGGACGTAAAATGAGATTGGAAGAAATATAGATGATATGCAAGATAAATAACGATCGCCCTTGAACATTAAAAAGATTAAACATCCACAATGAACTTCCTCCTTACGAATGGAATACAAAGAAAATGACGATGTTTCGACCCTGTGTATGTAATATGATGTGTCCTATTTGAAGAGGTTAAGTTTATAGTGATCAGGGAAACATCCTCAATGAACTTCCTCCTTACGAATGGAATAAGAAGCGAATGACGACGTTTCGACCCTGTGTATGTAATATGATGTGTCCTATTTGAAGAGGTTAAGTTTATAGTGATCAGGGAAACATCCTCAATGAACTTCCTACTTACGAATGGAATAAGAAGCGAATGACCATGTTTCGACCCTGTGTATGTAATATGATGTGTTCTATTTGAAGAGGTTAAGTTTATAGTGATCAGGGAAACATCCTCAATGAACTTCCTCCTTACGAATGGAATAAGAAGCGAATGACGATGTTTCGACCCTGTGTATGTAATATGATGTGTCCTATTTGAAGAGGTTAAGTTTATAGTGATCAGGGAAACATCCTCAATGAACTTCCTCCTTACGAATGGAATAAGAAGCGAAGGATGATGTTTCGACCCAGTGTATGTGATATGATGTGTCCTATTTGAAGAGGTTAATTTTACAGTGATCAGGGAAACATCATCAATGAACTTCCTCCATACGAATGGAATAAGAAGCGAATGACGACGTTTCGACCCTGTGTATGTAATATGATGTGTCCTATTTGAAGAGGTTAAGTTTATAGTGATCAGGGAAACATCCTCAATGAACTTCCTCCTTACGAATGGAATAAGAAGCGAATGACGATGTTTCGACCCTGTGTATGTAATATGATGTGTCCTATTTGAAGAGGTTAAGTTTATAGTGATCAGGGAAACATCCTCAATGAACTTCCTCCTTACGAATGGAATAAGAAGCGAATGACGATGTTTCGACCCTGTGTATGTAATATGATGTGTCCTATTTGAAGAGGTTAAGTTTATAGTGATCAGGGAAACATCCTCAATGAACTCCCTCCTTACGAATGGAATAAGAAGCGAATGACGATGTTTCGACCCTGTGTATGTAATATGATGTGTCCTATTTGAAGAGGTTAAGTTTATAGTGATCAGGGAAACATCCTCAATGAACTTCCTCCTTACGAATGGAATAAGAAGCGAAGGATGATGTTTCGACCCAGTGTATGTGATATGATGTGTCCTATTTGAAGAGGTTAATTTTACAGTGATCAGGGAAACATCCTCAATGAACTTCCTCCTTACGAATGGAATAAGAAGCGAATGACGATGTTTCGACCCTGTGTATGTGAAATGATGTGTCCTATTTGAAGAGGTTAATTTTACAGTGATCAGGGAAACATCCTCAATGAACTTCCTCCTTACGAATGGAATAAGAAGCGAATGACCATGTTTCGACCCTCTGTATGTGATATGATGTGTCCTATTTGAAGCGGTTAAGTTTATAGTGATCAGGGAAACATCCTCAATGAACTTCCTCCTTACGAATGGAATAAGAAGCGAATGATGATGTTTCGACCCTCTGTATGTGAAATGATGTGTCGTATTTGAAGAGGTTAAGTTTATTGTCATCTGGGAATCATCCTCAATGAACTTCCTCCTTACGAATGAAATCCAAAGTAAATGACGATTTTTGACCCTTTGTACGTGATATGGCGTGTGCTACCTGAAAAGTTGTAAATTAGTGGAATTAATAATTGCCACCCGTTAAAACATCTGCTATTAAAATAGCGATAGATTAGAGTATGGTTTGTTACATTTCGCCTGTGGGGTTGGGTTTGTATGGTGGAACGTAATTCATCACTCACACGGCATCGATGCTTTATGAGAAGCGGCTTCTCACTAATGCTGATTGACTCCATGTACGGTGCAGAGAGTGATTGTTTCTCGATCTTCAAAACACAGATGTTACTGATAGGACAGTGGTTCTTCAATGACAATGAGATAAAAGAGGCAATTAGCACATGGCTAAGATAGCAGGCAAGGTGGTTAGATAAAGTACTTACATAATCCCTCATTCAAAGATTAGAAATTAAGAAAAAACGTAGAGTTTTATAATTTGCTTGAAGTATTGTGTACATAATGTGTATGGGTAAGTATTAGAAGGCTATCACAATGCGTTTAGTATTGTGGTGATACCGAGCAAAAGCGATGGACCGGATATTTGCGCTTTCACGACCAAAAAGCAAATGACCAAAAGTCGTCGCTGGAACGTTGGCTCCGCACAAATGTTCCGGTTGAAAACTAAAAATTAATTAAATATTAAATTTCCAGTTCGCGAGCCTACACGAATTTTCTTTATCAGCCAATGGGAAACCCAGAACCAAATACAAGTGTGAAATCCCAAACGAGTTGCTGTGATCCAAAAAGAAGATATAAAAAGCGGATACAGAAACCATCCCCAGGCAGACCGACTCGAGGAGAAGAGAGTAATTAGTATCTCCCTTGACACAAGTCAAGCGGCTTACTACGCTCACCTCCCTTACCTCTTTCCTTCTTCCCTGCCTCAAAAACTACTTACTGACCTAAGGAGCGAATAGATCAAATACATTCCTTACTTACACACTCCCAAATTCCTAAGCATTAATTCTCTTTCAGCATTTTATTGCCATGAACATTTTAACGGCCGTTGAACCTATACTTCAAGTATTACTTTAATTGTAAAAACCTTAATTGATATGTGTATATATAAAATTTATTTCTACTCAAATTGTCTTTCTTGATTTGTAATCATTTTATGACTTATAGTGGGTTATCTACAACAAGGCCAAATTCCGTTAACCTGCAACAGTATACAACTACCCTTCACTAGAACGGACACTCCACTACTAACAGAAAAGCAACCCACTATAGTATAAAGGAAGGTAAAGAAGATGTTGGGTATTATTATTTATTATTATTATTCATTAATATTTCGAGATCAAAATCTCATCTTCAGAATGATGGGAGAGCTTGACCTCACGTACGTCCGCTGTGTGTGTGTGTGTGTGTGTGTGTGTGTGTGTGTGTGTGTGTGTGTGTGTGTGTGTGTTTATGGTTTATATAAGTGAGTGTCAGATATGTGTCACATGTTATAAAGTAACAGATGAATATTAAAAGCTAGAAGATTTTGTTTATTAAATGTGCGTTTCAACGCGTTCTATTTAAATAAAATATGAGAAAACAGTTATAAATTTGTGCGTTGAAAGAAATCAAATGCTGAAACGATTATCACTCGAAATAACTTAAGAATCAGGTATTGGTTTAAAATTTTGACTATTTATCTAATTGGTTTTAAATAATGACAATTTATTCTATTGGTTCAAAATTACAAGCATTTATGTAACTGATTTAAAAATGCCGATCATTTATATCATTGGTTCAAAATGCTGTTCATTTATGTCCTAGCTTCAAAATTCTGACCAATTACGGTATCTATCTGTATAAGTGCCGATGAATTTGTACACAAAACATCTTTTCAATGTGTTACTGGATTATCTATTGTTTAGAGATGTATATTGTCTAACATTATTGACTTCCGTGTTACTTTATTTCCACCACCATCCCCACCACATATAACTGAAACTTCCTGACGAGTGGACCGAACAATTACCGGAAAGATTGTGTACGAAACTCTGGAGACGTGGTACTAAATATAACATAAGAATCTTTAACTTCTGTCTTCTTAATTCCTGTTCTTTTAGAATAATGATTATGATAATGTTTCTTTTTCTCATATTCTCTCACACTCAGTAATTTCATGCATCTTAGCTGCTTTATTGCCTTGCTTGGAGTGAACTGATTCTTCTTCTTCTAGGTGCCGTGTTTCTCCAGGACGTAGACGATCATGGCCTTCCACATCTTCCTATCCCTATTAGCTCTTAACATGCTTTCTCCTGATAACCCCTCCCAAACCCCGCTCTGCTATCCATTTGCTTAACCCCATTAAGTATGTTCCGCGTTGTTTTTCTCTGTCTCACTTTCTCTCTATCTAACTTGTGAGTATCAGATTCTCCAAGACCTTCTTTTTCGTTTCCCTCCTCTCGGAAACCTCCTCATTGCCCACATGCTCGATCCATGATATCCGCCGCATCCTTCTGCAGAACCACATTTCGGTTGCTTCGAGTCTTCCCTTCATCTTTGATGAGATTGTCCAGCATCCACTGCCATATTGAAGAACTGACATCACATAGCAATCCTGTACTCGCTTTTTTGTTTTTAGCGAAATTTTCCTGTCTCTTAATACTCTACTCAGCTTCTGGAATGCATCCTTGTGCTTTTGGATCTCAGGAATATAATTGTATAGAAACTGATGATATCACAAAGTGAGGGGTCAGTTTATATATTGGTTGCAATATGGAATTGATCCCCCAATTTATATCCAGTATGCTTCTGTAGAATCAAATTTCGGTTGCTTCAAGTTTTTCCTTCATCTTTGATGAGATTGTCCAGTATTCACTGCCATATTGAAGAACTGACATCACATAGCAATCCAGTACTCTCCTCTTTGTTTCCAGCAAAATTTTCCTGTCTGTTAATACTCTACTCAGCTTCTGGAATGCATCTTTGGTCATGCCAATAGGTCTTTGGATCTCAATGTCGCACATTCCTTCTTCCGTTAGACGACTTCCGAGGAATTTAAATATCTGTACTTGCTTGATTTTAGTGTTCCAAGCCTGTAGTTGACATTTTGGGCTTCTCTTTTTACTGATTATATATATATATATATATATATATATATATGGGATGTTCGTATCGTCTTAAATACGTGAACACTATTAGAGTGTAGTAGAGAGTGATTATACTGACTAGCAGTTCACCTACTTCAGGTACCGCATATTTTTTTATATACTATTATTCCCAAGCTCCGTTTTTGTTGATTACAACAATATATATATATATATATATATATATATATATATATATATAGTGTGTGTGTGTGTGTATTTAGACAGCATTTTTTGATTGATGCATGTTTCATCAAATAATATAGACAAGTTTTGTCTATTTATTTTATGTAAATTTTTTCATATTGTCTGATAAGCTTAATAACGTTATTATTAAATGATGAAAGAAAATCACAATATTGAGACATAATTTATTTTATAATCGAATCTAAGCTTTCAGCTTACATAAACCATTTTCAAAGATTTCAAATTACATTATAGTATAACAATTCTCGGAAAATAATGACAATAATTACAGTCTGTTTTTGTTGACATGGAAGATTTCCAAGCAACGACAAACTCGTGCATACAAGACGCTGGAAGTGAATGTCGCACCAGAGCTCATGACGTCACACATGACCACGCGAGAATGAAAACAAGAAATATTAAGTATGGGAAGCCATTGGAATAATCCATCCTTTTTCTTCACACTATTTTGTCTTTTTTTGTTTTCAGCGATTTAGTGGAGGTACCTAGCTTAAAAAAGTATTTTGAATTCTCTTTTGTGTATAATATCAATAACTATAGTAAATAGTAAGCCAAAGTACATAAATGCTCGTTGTGGTGCAGTGGATATCGACTCGGAACGACAAATCGGGGAGCCGAGTTCGAATTCCAATTGAATTCCTCGCATTTACTTACGCATAAATACCTTTGGAAAAGGTATTAATCCGAGTCTTCCCTCCAGTTATGGGTTAACCAACAGGCCAGATTGGGTTCTATAGCCTTGGATAGCAACCAGTCTAACGCAAAAAGCAATGGCAACCTACTGCGGGATAATCTTCTGCCCAGTCAGTCATGTCTCTTTCGAGACATGATCACCTAAAGCGTGTATCACGTATGACACTTAACTGACTGACTGAATATAATAGTTGGAATCATGATTAAGGCTTCTACTTGGCATAAAGTGAGGGATCGGTTTCTCATTGTTATGAAGTAATAAACTGATCTCCCACTATTTACTAATTAATAATCTAATACATCTCTTCTTCCTCTAGATATGAGTCAAATGGCAGGACAGATTGGGTTCTATAGCCTTGGATGGCAACCAGTCTAACGCAAAAAGTATGGCAACCTACTGCGGGATAACCTTCTGCCCAGTCAGTCATGTCTCGTTTGAGACATGATTGCCCAAAGCGTGTATCACGTATGGCACTTCACTGACTGAATTAATTTTCAGGGGCCAGAAAATTAAAAAGGCTCTTGTTGGAAGGCAGCGGAGTCACCGACTTCCCAACCGTATCATGCTCCACACTGGTTTTAGGTGGATGTCAGTTAATGCAAGGAGTCAACAAGAGACAACTGCGTTGCGTGATATCACGTGACTGCTTGCCTGATTAGAACCCCGACAAAAGTATTGTGCCATACTTAACCAAACCAGCCGAACTGTAACGTGCAACTTAAGAAGTAGGATGGGTCGATAATTGTCCGCATGAGAAACTGATAAATTCTAATGTCAAGACTAATTACTGTACAGAAGAATGTATATAAAAGCATTTAATTTTATTAAGTTACTAGCAGTATAGCCCGGCGTTGCCCGGGTGTAATGAAAGCTTTAAAACTAATCCATGGTCCTGGAGCTCAGACTCAGACTCTTTAGAGACATGATCGCTCAAAGCGTGTATCACGTATGGTACTTAACTGACTGATCTCAAATCTACTCCGAGCATATTTGTTTTCTCTCTCACTCTCCCTTCTCTCTCTCTCTCTCTCTCTCTCTCTCTCTCTCTGTTCAGATTTAAATGAAACGTCAATTGCCATCTTCTAACTATTGGAATCTCGTTCATATTTTATAATTTCTTCAATACCCCCAAACTTTTCTCTCACTGTGACGCCCTGCGCACTAGTGAACCGATATCCACTGCACCACAACGCACTCTCTAACTTTTTATCAATAACTAGCAGTATAGCCCGGCGTTGCTCGGGTGTAATGAAAGCTTTAAAACTAATCCATGGTCCTGGAGCTCAGATTCAGCCTAAAGAATATTTGAAATAATAAAATTATTGCGATAATTTACCAATCGCACCTAATATATATATATATATATATATATATATATATATATATATATACTAGCAATATAGCCCGGCGTTGCTCGGGTGTAATGAAAGCTTTAAAACTAATCCATGGTCCTGGAGCTCAGACTCTTTGGACGTTGGCACGAAAGACTAAAAAGCAATAGTTTTTTTTTTAATCATATCACCCTGAGCAAGGCGGTAGCGCCTCTGATGAGCAGGGGGCTACGTAAGAGTGAAAAGATTGGAAAAAAAAAAGCCGGAGACCACATCCTAAACAGGAAACAAGGGATGAGCCTCTTCACCTGTTCAATAGACGTGGGTGGAGTGTAAACCGGGCGATAGTTTATCTACTCCAATTGATTGCTGTTTCCAGTTAAAGTGAAACCGTAGACTGAAAGAAAAATGAATGGATGTAAGTCAAATTTTGATTTCCTGATATCGATATCAAACAAGGTTTTTTCGTCGTAAACTGAATTTTGAAGGCTAAATAAGTCTTCTGAGTAAATGGTATCATGGCTGAGACTAAGGACAACAATGATACCTACTGAGAGCAAAACCCGAAGCAAAACCTAAAATAAAAGGGCTGAAAAAATACAGACATACAAGCAGATAAACAGACACACACACAAACATCTTGCCTTATATATATATATATATATATATATATATATATATTATCGATTTTCTGCACTATTGTAAGAACTGCGACCTTGAAACTTCTGAACATCATTTCTCATGTCTTTGTCTATGAGTGTATTAAATTTGATTAAGATCGGACCACTCCTTCTATAACCCGATTTTTTCGATTATCGATTTTCGATATATTATCGGGGGTACCTCGACACAAAATCTAGCTAAGAACACTCGCAGACGCTTATAGTACAACTGTGTAAATTTTCAAGAAAATCGGTTCAGCCGTTTCGGAGTCTATAGGTAACGGGCACACAGACAAAGTTCCATTTATAAATATATTTAGATATCAACGACTCTAGCTTGTTTTTCATCGTTGTCTTTCGAGTCTCAAGAAAACTTGTAATACATCTGTGGATCTGGAATAATTTTCAAAATAGACCCGTGCTGGAAAAAACAAATCAAAAACAAAAAAACAAACATTTATACTGAGTTTATCCATCTCTCTCTTTATCTGCTGGCAAACAGAGACTTCCAGGCTACAGTAGATGAGCAAGACTTGTACGTTTCAAGTCCATGCTCTAATCCCATGGTTCCCAACCTCAGGGTAAATTACTCCAGTGGGGTAATGAGCTTATATTTCGGGTCTAATGGATGTTTGGTTTGGGAACTTCAGGACAATATTGCTTCATTTTGTGGGAAATGGGAACTATGGACCAGACGTATTGGAAAGGGAATTTTTGCACAATTTTCTGCATTGGATGCCTTCCTTGATAAAGTTAATTCTGAAGACATCCTCAACCACATGAAGACAGACATCAGTGATTACCTAAATGGCCTCTTGGAAAACTTACGTAAGTACTTTCCAAACTTGAATAATTCCAACAATGAACGGGTAAGAAATCCGTATCTTGTGAGTGAAGACATCCATCCTGATGAGCACTATTCAGCAAAAGAAGAATTTCTCACACTCAGGATGAACAATGCATGGAAGCTTTTGTTTTGAGACCAAGTCTAGTCTAGACACCTTTTGGATCTCTCGTCTGCAGGGTACACCAACACTAGCCTCTAGAGCAGTACAAATCTCATAGGATTTTCAATCACTTACCTATGTGAACAAGCTTTTTCTACTGTCCTTGAAATGAAGACCAAGAAACGTAGCAGAATCAACTTGCCAAACGACGCCCGAATCGCCCTTTCAGTCACAAAACCAAGAATAAATAAACTGGCACTGACACAGTCAATACAAGCTCAACACTCACATTAAGAATCACGGATAGGTTTACGGCTACTATACCTCTGATTATTATAGATTGGTACTATTGTATTGAATAATTTCCATTAACTTTGTTTTTGATGTATGAAAATATAATTCTTTTCCTATATTACGGGTATTTGTTCTTTGGGGTAATGGATAATAGTGAAATTGTATTTTGGGGTTATCGCAGCAAAAAGGTTGGGAACCTATGCTCTAATGTATTCCAAGACACATGCATCGGGGCTAACAGGCCCGAAATTATCGAGGGTTTGGGCCCGTCGATTACCCTTACTTGCTTTGCTCGTCAGTCGAAGCAGTTTACCAGAATGTGGTCTCAATTGCATGCAAGCAACTAAAATATATAGCTTGTTAACCATTGCTTAAAATATATAGCTTGTTAACCATTGCTTAAAATATATAGCTTGTTAACCATTGCTTAAAATATATAGCTTGTTAACCATTGCTTAAAACAAAGCCTTCAATTTTTTTTTACTCAGCTTCATCCCAACACAGGGCCGTAATACTAAAATATAAAATGAAGACTGAAGCATCATCACATTGCTAACGACAGTAGATATCTCTACAGTAGACGCATATGCTTAGTAAGTATTAAGTTTGGTTTTGTCTGGCCAGAGACCACACTAGTGATACACTTCATGAGGAATTTGAGTTTTGTTTAATAGCGTATCAACCTCTGTGGGTTATTTAATGCCGAAAAAGTGGGATTTAAGGTATTTTTTTTAATGTTCAGTTATTTTTTTTTAATCATTTCACCCCGAGCAAGGTGGAAATGCCACTGATGAGTGGGGTCTACATAGCTGTAAAAAAAATTAATTAGAAGAGAGTGAGGAGTACAAACTAGTTAGAAAGGAGCAATAGAAAGCTGAGAATGCAGGTGCGAGGACAGATACATAGGTGGAGAGAAAGGGAAGGATATACGGGAGTTGGGAGAGAGCTAGAGTCCAGTGGTTAGTAGATGAGTATTGGCATTGCATTTAAATTTCTGGAGGTTGTAGCCGTCAGGAAAGCAAGAATATGGGAGCGAGTTCTACAGGCGGGAAGTGCGAGAGAAGAAGCTGCAGGAGTAGAATTGTCGTCTGCATTTGGCTAACCTGACTGTGAATGGGTGGGGCCCAGTTGCCAGTCTGGTTGCACGAGTAAACACCTGTTGAGAAGGCACCAGTGACTTAAGTTCGTCCGAGAAGAAACCATGAAAGTATTTATAGAACAGACAAAGGGAGGCCACATTTCGATGGTGGGGAAGTGGCTGCAGTCGAGCCGCCAGATCAGTACCTATCACATTACAGACTCTTTGGAGCCTGTCGAGAACACTGAGGAGAACGGCAGGGGCGCCTGAACGAGAAGGTTGATTTAATCAGATTTTGATGAAAACAATTTTATTTTTATTTTTTGTATTTTAGAAAACTGATGATATCTTCTAGTTTTGTATTAAAAATGTAATACTGGTAATATTTTCTTTTTTCAAAACTGTATTATGGTAATAAATTTTCTTTTCCTTCAAAAATGTATATTTTTCTATAAAGTCTATTTTCATATATACATTTCTAAAAAAAAAGTGTGTTTTCATACTTTCATCGTGTCTTAACCCCAGTTTGGGGGTTAACTATTTGCCCATAGCCGGGACCCTAACAAGTGTCAGGGTGGACCTAGGAAAGACAGCAATTAAGAGGTGGTTCCATGCTCCTCACAACCTCCCAACCTGAGGCCTTGCTGCCGGATGCAGTTTACCGTTGTACTCAGGACAACTTCATGAGGATCGAATACACTAAACTAGCAAGTTTATGAGATGGGCTTACTAACAATTAGTGAATGACTCGCGCTCACATTTAGTGAATATACGGTACACATGACAGTGACTCACAGTTCAATTTCCTTTCTTGATTCATCTGCTTGAATAGGATGAGGTCATACAACAAATACAGCAACGATGACAGCGAAGAATTATTCTTTCCTCGCGATTTCCTCTGCGACGTCCCCTGGGGAAAAGTGTTTGACCTATCAGTTGATGACTGTGCCTCTGAGGTCTCGTCATGGGTGAAAGCTGGCATTGATGCCTTCATACCCACCAGGAAGTATTGCTTAAAACCTCATTCCTCTCCGTGGTTCTCTCCGGCCTGCTCAGCCGCCATTGCCCACAGGAACCATTACTTCCATCTATTCCAGAGACAGCCAACTGATCACAATAGGCGCCTGTTCACATCCGCTCGCAGTGAGTGCAAGAGAACCCTAAATGACGCCAAACAGTTGTTTGCGGAGAGAATGCGACAGCACATAGCTGACCGCAAGTTCGGCTCCAAGGACTATTGGAGGATTTGTAAACGGGTGCTCAACAATAGGAAATCCTCAATACCTCCCTTAATCCATGGATTTGACGTTCTCACGTCATCTGCTGAGAAAGCTGAGTGCTTTGCCCGCAGATTCTCATCCAACTCCACACTCGACTCGTCCGGAGTGCACCCACCCGACTTCCCTATTAGAACTGAGGCCAAACTGCATGACGTATATATTACCCCGACAATAGTATCCAGAGTAATTTCAAAACTCGACCCCCATAAGGCGTGTGGAGACGATGGAATCCCGGTGATAGTCCTTAAGAGGTGTGCCCCTGAACTTTCCCCTGTCCTCTCTAAACTGTTTAACTACTGCCTTTCTGCTTCCTGCTTTCCTGCATGCTGGAAATTCTCCTCAGTCGTTCCTGTCTTTAAGAACTGTGGTGAACCCTCGGACCCATCCAACTATCGCCCGATCAGTCTTCTACCAATATTCGGGAAAGTGTTCGAGGCTATAATAAATGCTGAAATAGTTCATCATCTCACCGCCCACAAACTGTTCTCCGACAGGCAATATGGATTCCGATTTGACAGGTCCACAGCCGACCTGCTAACTACTGTAACGGAGTACATGCTACAGGCCCTTGATGAGTCTGACGAGGCTCGCGCGGTTGCTCTGGATATCTCCAAGGCTTTCGACAGGGTTTGGCACCCTGGCCTCCTATGCAAACTACGCGGTTATGGTATTACCGGTCGCCTGCTTGACCTAATCCAATCTTTCTTAAATAACCGCAAAATGAAGGTCGTTCTGAATGGGCGTGCCTCTTCGTCCTACAGCACGAATGCTGGTGTCCCACAAGGCTCTATCCTGGGCCCAACGCTCTTCCTTATTTTCATCAACGACCTCCCAGATGAGATCAGGTCCCAAGTAGGCATCTACGCAGATGACACTACAATATACTCCCGCTCCAGTAAGAAACCTGTCGTGGCGGACAGACATAATCTCGCTGCTGACCTTGAGCGGGATCTACACTCTGTGGTGAACTGGGGCAAGAAGTGGCTTGTCAACTTCAATTCCTCGAAGACCAAGCTGTTGTCTGTCAACCATTACAGGCAACCTCTTCTGCCTCCCATAAGCATGGACCAGATGATTCTCCCGGAGAGTAATACACTACGCCTCCTCGGACTTACCCTGTCCTCAGACCTCAAATGGAAGCACTATATTGAATCCATAGCAAAATCTACTGCTAAGAAGATTGGGTCACTATGTCGATCCAGGATGTTTTTTCCACCTGAATCCATCCTGCATATATACAAGTCAACCATCCGTCCGTGCATGGAGTACTGCTGCCATTTATGGTCAGGTGCCCCTGCCGTTCTCCTCAGTGTTCTTGACAAGCTCCAAAGGAGAGTCTGTAATGTGATAGGTTCTGATCTGGCGACTCGTCTGCAGCCACTTTCCCATCGTCGAAATGTGGCCTCCCTCTGTCTCTTCTATAAATACTTTCATGGCTTCTGCTCGGATGAGCTTAAGTCACTGATGCCTCCTCAACAGGTGTTTACCCGTTCAACCAGACTGGCAACTGGGTCCCACCCATTCACAGTCAGGTTAGCCAAACGCAGACGACAATTCTACTCCAGCAGCTTCCTCTCTCGCACTTCCCGCCTGTGGAACTCACTCCCGTATTCTTGCTTTCCTGACGGCTACGACCTCCAGAAATTTAAAAGCAAAGTTAATACTCACCTACTAACCACTGGCCTCTAGCTCTCTCCCCTCCCCTGTATAACCTTCCCTTTCTCTCCGCCCATGTACCTGTCATTGCACCTGCTTTCTCAGTTTTCTATTGTTCCTTTCTAACTAGCTTGTACTCCTCACTCTTTTCTAATTAATCTTTCTACATTTATGTAACCCCCTGCACATCAGTGGCGTTTCTGCCTTGCTCGGGGTGAAATGATTAAAAAAAAAAAAAAAAAAAAAAAAAACTGTTGCGACGTCGTTAAGTTACAGCAGACTGGAACAAGGCACCCAGTTTTGATTGAACTCTGTGTACCAACAAGATATTCCAGCTTACTAGATGAGGTTGCCAGTCATTGCGCTACGGCAGTCACACTTTTCTATGAACAACTGAAACCTACTGACATGGATTAAGCTGCATTTCTATCGGGTAGAAAAGAAGTGAATGCCTAGTTCCGGGTGGACCCAGGCAACATTTTCCCCCATAAAACCTAAAGTGATAACTTCAGAGTGAATGTCCTTAAATTAAATAAGCATAGGGTGCGTCGATGTGTGGTCATGGTTAGCAAGGATAGTTTGATTGATCATTACGACTGAATAGGGAGTTTGATCCTCACTAGGTGCTACATAAAAATTGGCATCAACCCAATAAGAGTTAACATGTTCTAAAATCAACCGTTCTAATTTGGTTTGGTATGAGATAATAGCCTGTCTAGTCTGTTTAATCGTAACTACGAAGTAGTGATTTTGATCCTCACGAGGTGCCTCATACAAAAATGTGGTACTAAATAACCCAAGGTTGAAAGTTTACACTGTTTACATTGTTCAAACTGTTGTTCTCATCTTTATTGTAGTATTAACGACGTTTCGGTCGTTGTACGCCCCGGCCTTCTTCAGGTGACATACATGAGATGCATAATTAATGGGTTAGAAATCAATTATTGAATTGTTATTATGTTACTTTGGTTGAGCCGATATAACGGCTACTCTTGCACTGTTGTGAAACCGAGATTGTTTGAAAATAAGTTGCGTACCTGTATACGTTTTAATGAACTATATAGAGTAAGGGAAAAATAAATGTTACTGCCTGAAACATACAAACATTTGATAAGGGCGAAATAGCGTATTTGAAAGTCCCGAAAACTAGAAACAAAAAATGAGGAAAAATAGTATACAGAATGCAAGCGACAGAGAAAAAGATACTGAGATGGTTGCGAAAAGGACATTTAGAAAAAGAAACGCTCGGGGTGCCGAGTTCGAATTCCAGTTGAATTCCTTGCATTCACTTACGAACAAATACCCTTGGGAAAGATATTAATCCGTCGCTTCCCTCCAGTTATGGGTTAAATAATAGGATAGATTGGATTCTATAGCCTTGGCCGACAACCAGTCTACCGCAGAAAGTAATGGCAACCTACTGTGGGATTATCTTCTGCCCAGTCAGTCATGTCTCTTTCGAGACGTGATCGCTCAAAGCGTGTATCACGTATGGCACTTAACTGACTGACCTCAAATCTACTCCGAGCATATTTGTTTTCTCTCTCTCTCTCTCTCTCTCTCTCTCTCTCTCTCTCTCTCTCTCTCTCTCTCTGTGCAGATCTAAATGAAACGTCAGTTGCCATCTTCTAACTACTGGAATCTCGTTCATATTTTATCATTTCTTCAATACCCCCAAACTTTTCTCTCACTGTGACACCCTGCGCACAAGTGAACCGATATCCACTGCACCACAACGCACTCTCTGTACCTTTTTTTTTTTTTATCAATAACTAGCAGTATAGTCCGGCGTTGTTCGGGTATAATGAAAGCTTTAAATCTAATCCATGGTCCTGGAGCTCAGACTCAGCCTAAACAATATTTGTTGAAGTTTAGTGAGAATCGGATAAAAATTATGGATTTGTATAAAGGACATACAGACAGATAAACAGACATACACACAAACATCTTGCCTTTTATATATATATATTATCGATTTTCTGCACTATTGTAAGAACTGCAACCTTGAAACTTCTGAATATCGTTTCTTATGTCTTTATCTATGAGTGTATCAAATTTGATTAAAATCGGACCACCACTTCTATAACTCGATTTTTTATTATTATCGATTTTCGATATTTATCGGGGGGTACCTCGACAAAAAACCTAGTTAAAAACACTCGCAGACGCTTATAGTACAACTGTGTAAATTTTCAAGAAAATCGGTTCAGCCGTTTCGGAGTCTATAGGTAACGGACACCCCCCCCCCACACACAGACAAATACACACACACAGGCAAAGTTCCAGTTATAAATAAGTTTATATATATATATATATATTACGGAAATTAACGAAGATTATATGCTGTTTGATTATAAACAGAATATCTATTTAAATACGAGTCAGTCAGTTAAGTGCCATACGTGATACACGCTTTGGGCGATCGTGTCTCGAATGAGACCTGAATGACTGGGCAAAAGATTATCCCGCAGTAAATTGCTATTGCTTTCTGCGGTTGACAGCCATAGCTATAGAACCCAATCTGTCCTGTTATTTAACCCATAACTGGAAGAAATAGACGGATTAATACCTTTCCCAAGGCTATTTTCGCGTAAGTGAATGCAGAGAATTCAACTGGAATTTGAACTCGGCTCCCCGATTTGTCATTCCGAGTTGATATGCACTGCACCACAACGCAAATACGAGTATATATATATATATATATATATATATATATATATATATATATATATATATATATATATATATATATATATATATATATAAACAATTACAACAATAATATATATATATATATATATATATATATATTGAAAATTAAAGAAAAAATCGATCCCCTAAATTCAAAATTAAGATTAAATACCCCCCCCCCCCTATCCCGCTAAAACAAAAATTCTATAGAAAAGATCAAATTACTGAATTCTAAAGCAAGGCTTAATATTCTGAATTAGACTAGAAATATATCCGCTAAAACTTTACTTAAATACAAAAATATTCCGTACTGGAAAAATCAAAATTAAAAGAAAAAAATGGCCCCCAAACTCGAAGAAAATCAATTTCCTATATTCAAAATCAAGATTAAATATACAATTTCAGATTAATCTATTATATTATATTTTTTAAAAAAATATGCTGAAATACACAAAAATACTCCGTACAGAATAGACATCCCTCATCTAAGGAACCCCAAGTAATATAATCTAGTCACTAGATAAAAAAGAATACATAAAATCCGTCTAGTAACAACAGACACTCATTAATCAAATTCTTAAGGTCAGCAAACAGGACGGGTTTCTTAATCACCCCTACCCCGCGCGCACACACGCACAACTGACCAAGTAATCAACCTTTTAACTAAGCACACAATTCTTCGAAACTCTAACCAAAAGATATACCCAAGCAATAAAAACGTACATCCCAACAGCTAAGGTCATTAATCAACCATTTAACTTCGCACTCTATTTCCTTCAAAATTCTAACGGTCAACACAGAAGACATATTCCCTTTATTATCAATAACCCCAACCAACCTCACACTAACAAGGAACCAAATATAGACAGCGAAGATTTCCATTCTTCTTCATTCCTCCTGAAGAGACATTGGAGACCCAATGTCGAAACAACCATATGATTGTAGAGGACACATATATATAAAAACATTAGATACATGTTCTAAAATATAATTTATAAGATATATATATATATATATATATATATCGTAGAATACTATGTATATTAGTCAGGTAAATTCGGATAGAGATGAACTCAAAAGAACTCAATGTTAAATTTATTGATTTAATTTAACAGAGTAATATAATTTAGAAATTTTTTTAGATATTCTACAATTTCATGGGTCATACGTATTTTGCAGCTGACCTTGTGGCTCGTCAAACCCAAATGATAGAACAGTTAATCTTCAAAATATTCCAGAAAATCGTTACACACAATCATATATATATATATATATATATATATATATATATATATATATATATATAAATTTTTTTAATCATATCACCCCAAGCAAAGCGAAAACGCCACTGATGCGCAGGGGGCTACGTTAGAGTGAAAAGATTGGAAAAGAGAAAGCCGGAAACCACATCCTAAACAGGGAACAAGGGATGAGTCTCTTCAACTGTTCAATAGACGTGGGTGGAGTGTGAACCGGGCGATAGTTTAGACTATCTACTCGAAAAAAAATAAAAAATAAAAAGAGTGAAAAGATTGGAGAAGAGAAAAACCGGAAACCACAACCTGAACAGGAAACAAGGGATAAACCTCTTCACCTGTTCAATAGACGTGGGTAGAGTGTGTGTGTGCGTGTATGCACCACAACATACATAATTAACCATATGCTAATTATGGGATGGCTAATTAAGATTTAAGTCATCCTAGAAAAATCAAATGTTGCTGGTCTGTTATTGATGCTACCGTTGAAAAAGATCATGGAGTGAAATTAAAAATGAACAAAATGTTAGTAAATAAAAAAATAATACATCCTCAGATTTTGCAAGAGAATGGAAAACGAAATTATTATACAACGTGAAACTATCCATTGTAATTATTATTATTATTATTATTATTATTATTATTATTATTATATCAGTGCTTAAAATAGATCCGAAGAGCCTGGCAAATAAATTTAGAATTATGGATCCAATGACAGACTGATACCATTCAGACGGTCAGTCAGTTTAGGTGCCATACGTGATACACGCTTGGGCGATCATGTCTCGAAAGAGACATGACTGACTGGGCAGAAGATTATCCCGCAGTAGGTTGCCATTGCTTTCTGCGGTAGACTGGTTGCCGACCAAGGCTACAGAACCCAATCTGTCCTGCTATTTAACCCATAACTGGAAGGAAGAGACGGATTAATACCTTTCCCAAGGGTATTTGCGCGTAAGTGAATACAATGGATTCAGCTGGAATTCGAACTCGGATCCCCGGTTTCTCGTTCCGAGCCGATATCCACTGTACCACAACGCACATCCTATTCAGACGGTATCGTTACTAAAAATCAATAAAAGAAACATGCTCTCTACGCAGAACGTTGGAGCCTTGAGAATTGTTGTTGTCACTTGACTTCCAAACTTTTAACGTTACCAGAAACTACAAGTATGAAAACTCATAATGAATCATGGCGAACAGCTGTGACAGGAGACATAAATAAGAAAGTTTGTATTGCTTTTGTGTTGTGACCTTCCTTGTGTCAGCTGATCACACACAGGCTCACTTATCACAGCTGGGAGCGTGAGGTGACGTACGTAAGAGGTATTGGCCGGAAGTCGTACTGGTCGGAAGTCGTGTTTGTTGATTGGGAGAAATAACAATACACAGCATAATCTGTTAATAATAATAATAATAATAATAATAATAATAATAATAATAATAATATTTTTCAAACCGATACAAAGAGATTTTACAGGGAAATAGGTAAAAAAAGAATTGAAGTGACAGCCCCCCCCAACAAAATGGAAGAAGTTACACAGTTCTGGGAAAAGATATGGGCTTGTCCTAAAGAACATAGCAAGGAAGTAGATTGGATTGCACAAGAGATAGAACGAATGAAAAATAAACCAGAACAGACATGGGCTGGAATTACAGAAGAGGATGTTAAATTTGCACTAAAAAAAACACACAATTTGAAATTCCCAGGTATAGATAAAATTCCTAACTTTTGGCTATATTATTTAAATACAGCACATAAAAAACTAGCCAAAGAACTTCAAGAAATGTTTTTTTTTATTTTTTTTTATTTTTTTCCGAGTAGATAGTCTAAACTATCAGGCGAATGGATTCTAAAACAAGAAAGCTTCTTTCTAAGCATAAGATGCATCATCCAAAGGCTGATGTAGACCGTCTATACATACCCCGTAAAGAAGGTGGAAGAGGTCTTATTCAACTGGAATTGTCATACAAGACAACAACTATTGGCTTACTAACATACATAGAAACAACAAAGGATTGGATGATACAATTAGTAAGGCAACATGAAGAAAGAAAGAAAAAATATTCAATAATAAAAGAAGGCAGTAAATTCAAACAAGATTTACAGTTAGTAGATTCTGTAGAAAAGCAGAACGGAAGCCAAGAGCCGGCTATTGCGGTAAAGAATATGAAAATGAAAGCCAAAGATAAAGCTCTTGAACAGATGAAACAGCGCTGGCAAGACAAACCTCTGCATGGCCAATATCCAGAACGTGCCAATAAATTCAATGTTGACAAAGTTAATACTCATCGACGGTTACGTGCATCTGGATTAAAGTCTGAAACTGAAGGCTTTATTTTTGCAGCACAAGAGCAAAGTCTTTTCACTAGAAACTTTCAGGCAAATATTATGCATAATAATATAGATCCAAAATGCAGGTTTTGTGATAAACACCAAGAAACAATAGACCAAACAAATCTCAGGCTGTTCTGTGCTTGCCCCAAATGAATATAAAAATCGCCACGATAGAGTTGGGCAATATTTACATTGGACAATGTGCAAACATTATGGAAAATCTGTAAACAAACACTGGTATGAACATCACCCAGCACTGGTTACAGAAATAGAAGATGTAGCCATTCTATGGGATTACACCATCTGCACAGACAGAAAAATTGAAGCAAACAGGCCAGACATTATTGTTAAAAACCAGAAGGAGAAAACTTGTCTATTAATTGATATGGCTTGTCCAGCGGATTGTAACATAGCAACCAAGGAATTTGAAAACCTGTCAAAATATAAAGACCTGGAAATTGAAATAGAAAAAATGTGGAAATTGAAAACAAGAATCCTACCAGTGATAGTAGGTGCACTTGGAATGATAAAAAATGGAACAAAACAACACATTGAAAGAATCCCTGGAAACCCCAGCTTAAGAGATATACAAAAAATTGTCTTATTAAGTACAGCCCACACACTAAGGAAAACTTTATCTATGTAATGCTAGGGATGATAGGGAAGATAGAAAAACATGAAATGGAGCCATAACAACACACCACGACCTGCCTTAGGTCTCCCCGCAGACTTGGTTGGTAGTGAGACCAAAGCAGAAATCGAAATATGATGAAAAATGACATAATAATAATAATAATAATAATAATAATAATAATAATAATAATAATAATAACAACAATCTTTCTATATGATTCCTGTGTGGAGTGCGAATTTTAAATGTTTTTTACATCAAAAATGAAAACAAGAAAATGCGATACATTTTCGTCATTTGATACACTTGTTTCTAAATAGGAAAAATGCTGTACAAAAAAAAAAAAAAAAATAAATAAATAAATAAAATAAAACGTTATGTACCGTTTATTGTAATGGTGCCATTGCTGACAGTACTGTCAATAATTGGTTCGTGAGAGATTTAGAATGTTTTGGTACCCCGGCAGTTACTGATGATGGTCAAATTGAAACACTGATTAAAAATTCCGGTCAAATGATACCAGATATTTTAAGTAGATACCTCAAATATTGCGGCATAAATTTTAGATGCCTAAATTTAAAATGAAATTTTTAAATTGAAAAAACATTCTTGAAGATTTCATTTTAGACTTAATTAAAAGCGTAATGATTAAATCTATTATGTCCATTAAGTAAAAAAAAATCTGGTGTATTTCAGATAGAATTTATATAGATTGGAATGTCACATTTAATTTTGAAAAAGTAATATACAACCAATTATTAACGATTGGTCATGTTCATCTGATCGAACGTTTGACGGACTGTTGAATGACGAGGCGATGACAGCTGCTACGAATGACCATAAAATGACAATTTTCATAAATCTAAATGAAGGGACAAAACTCTTAAATTACGTAATCTTTTCATAATAATGGCAATTTCAGTCAACTACACATGAAAATAAGGTACGTATTAAGTAAATAAAAATTATTTTAAAAAATAGATAACACAACTAAGTTTAATAATCTTTCCAATTTTGGACTCGTAAATTTCGTTTCCATTTAATTATTATATCACATCTAAGGAATATTCTAATAGGGACTTCTACACGATTTTAAACTATTATAAATTACTACAATTAAAATGTAAAGAAAATGAAAAAAATCTTGTAAAAATTCCTTATTAATCGGAAAAATTTTATTTCTTTAGACACTAATGTCCTTAATATTACTTATTTACAAAAGCAATTAAAAGCTTTTCTAATTAAATAATGTCATTGTTTTATTGGATTCATTATTTTTCAATTCAGAGAAGATTTTCATTTTATACCACCAATTTGAAAAAAAAAATTAGGGGATTTACAATCTCCAAACAGTCCTACTTAAAAAAAAAAAAAAAAAAAAATTGAGGAGAAAAAAGGTACTGTGCGAAATTTCATGAAATTAAGTAAGTAGAGCGTAACATATTTAAAAACAAATTCTTTTACCAAAATTTTCTAAAAACAACATTTAAAAAATAATTTAATTTATGAATAAGTTCTGAACATTTCATTAAAATCGGACAATTATTTGATTTTTATAAGAATTTCAAAATAAATGTGTTTTCAACGGAAAAAAGCGCCCAAAATCAATGTTAAAAGTTGTAGAAGGCGATGACGTAAACAAAACAAGATTTTAACCAAAATTTTAAACGTGTTAGAAAGGATTAAAAAATTTCAAAAAATAATTAAAAAATTATTTGATCTTTCCTCTTAATAATAATATAAACATTTTGATGGAAAAAGTCCGGTTTTATTAAGTTTGGGGCCTTTTTTTTATTTATACTGTTTTTTTATTTATACTGTTTTAGCGATTTTTATTGGAGGAACCTAATTTTAAGGGATTTGAAAATATTTGAATATTTGAATTGCTATGATGTTTGGGTGCCTCACAGTTTTACAGAAGAAAAAAAAAATTAATGTGCAACATTTTCCTTCACCCCCTGCGATTCTCTGCTCAAACACCACAAAAAATTATGTAATTTTGAAAAATCAATCACAAGCAAAAAAAAAAAAAATGAACCCAATTTTTATAAAAATGTGAAGCAAAAAGATGGTGACCTCGAGAACATGAAAGCTAGCCTGCATCCAAAGATTTGGACTCGGCATATATGGTTGGAATGGAAAGGCATTGTGTATTAGGAGCTCCTTCCATGAAATCAGATGCATCTCAACAAGAACTGTTCCCATTTGGAGTGATTAAAGACAGTAATCAACAAAAAAAAAACAAAAAAAAATGGTGCCTGGAATTGGCTTCACCTTCTGTCATGCCTCATGTCTCAGACTCAGTAGAAATTAATGCAAATTGGTTGGGATCTCTTCCTACACCTGTCAGATTTTAGCTGACCTTGCTTTTTCAGAATACCGCTTCTCTTAAAGAGAAGAGTACTTTAATTCTCTGAAATCCTAGAAAAAACTGTGACCTGTTTATCATCCAATATCTGAGAGGATGATATCCTGAAGCTGCCTCATAGATGGTGAAACAAAATATAAGGTTGAATAAATTTATGTAGAAATATGAAAATATTGAAGGTAATGTTGCATATCTGGTGGGGTTAGAAAGGTATGGTGTTTTTCAAATTCTTTTCTCTATTGACCCGTGAATTAGACTCATAATGAAAATATTTCTTACACATTAAGACACACTTTAAGGAACAAACTGGTACAAGTGATTCACACGGTTAACAAAGCAAACCAAAATAATATATTTTGCCTACTCAAGTTGTGTATCCAATAAAATATAACAGCTAAATAACAAGAAGTAATGTCGAATAAAATAATAAAATCCATTAATTATATATATATATATATATATATATATATATATGAGTGTACCCCTTATTTTATTTTTTCCTTCTTTTATATAATCTTCCAGTGTATAAATTTCTTTTTGAGTAAACTTCTGTTATATTAATTTTGTTCTGCCTATGCATAATAAAGAATTTTGTCGCTGAAGAAGCGAGGTTTTTCCTCGCTGAAATGGCCAAACAACATATGTAATTTTCGGAGTTTTGTTTGAAAATATACATATTTGTCTCTGTAAATAGATAATACTATTCACATCGAGCGCTCTGCGAGGATCATTTAATATTAATATAATATTAATGAGATTAATATTTATATGATCTGTTTTGGGATTTTACCAGCCTGCCATTTTCGCTTTGGATATATATATATATATATAAAGCGACTCCGACTGACACCAAATCGGAAATCGGTCGAGTTTTAATCCCGGCCAGAAGCAAGTGGATGTGTCTAGCCACACTGATGAACTGAGATACACCGAAACAGGATTGTATGTGGATGACTAATATATATATATATATATATATATATATATATATATATATATATACTAACGTGTTATTTCAAAATTATGAGGAATTTGAACCAGGTAGACGAACTGAATGATGTACTATGAACTTTTGCTATTAGCGTTTGTCAGCCAGAAGAATGGTTTATAAGGAAACTATTAAATTCAGTTATAAGTAATAAATAATTTCCTATTATAAGTAACTTTGGCAAACCTGTAGGAAACTACCACCACCTTTAAATTGTTTGTTTTTCTTTTTTTCTTTTACTTTTTTCAGTGCAATGTTATTGATTACACCCTAAACTTTCTGACTGACTAAAAAATTTGGAAAAATTTCAATATTTCAACAAGTTTAGGGGGTGCTCAGTTTTTCATACAGCGTTATAAGTAAATCGATCCTCCATTTTGGAACCACTCGCCGGCACGACATTACCACCACCTGTAAATCGGCTCATTTTCAATATTTTGACTTTTTACAGTGCAATCTTATCGATTAAATCCTAGACTTTCTGATTTACAAAAAAATTTGTAAAAATTCCAACATTTAAACAATTTTAGGCGGGGGGGGGGGGTATCTCAAATTTTCATACACCCTTATAGTAAATCGATCCTGTGCAATTAAATTTTTTGCTTGTGCATATTCAACAACTGAATCTTTTGCGAAATTTTTGAATAAAGCCATTCTTGGAGTTTCCGAGGAAGATGCCATCGTAAGAACTGAAGAAAATTTGAAAAAGACAAAAACAAGAGTAACAACCCGTCCAAAAATAAAAATAAATAAAAATAAATAAATAAAAAATAAAGCGACCCCAACGCGAGTGATTCCAAAATAGAGGATCGATTTACTATAACGTTATATCAGAAACTGAGCCCCCACTAAAATTGTTTAAATATTGAAATTTTTTCAAATTTTTTTTTTTTTTTTTTGATAATCGGAAACTTTATGTAATAACCAATAAGACTGCGCTGAAAAAAGTAAAAGAAAATGAAAAACAACAAATTTAAAGATGGTGGTAGTCTCCTTCCGGTCCGTCGTAACTTTTGCTATTATTAAATAAATTTATTATTGCTATTAGTAAATTTATTACTTTTGCTATTATTAAATTTATTATTTATTATAAGTAACTTATAAGTAACTTTTGTGCTATTATTAAATTTATTATTTATTATAAGTAACTTATAAGTAACTTTTGTGCTATTATTAAATTTATTATTTATTATAAGTAACTTATAAGTAACTTTTGTGCTATTATTAAATTTATTATTTATTATAAGTAACTTATAAGTAACTTTTGTGCTATTATTAAATTTATTATTTATTATAAGTAACTTATAAGTAACTTTTGTGCTATTATTAAATTTATTATTTATTATAAGTAACTTATAAGTAACTTTTGTGCTATTATTAAATTTATTATTTATTATAAGTAACTTATAAGTAACTTTTGTGCTATTATTAAATTTATTATTTATTATAAGTAACTTATAAGTAACTTTTGTGCTATTATTAAATTTATTATTTATTATAAGTAACTTATAAGTAACTTTTGTGCTATTATTAAATTTATTATTTATTATAAGTAACTTATAAGTAACTTTTGTGCTATTATTAAATTTATTATTTATTATAAGTAACTTATAAGTAACTTTTGTGCTATTATTAAATTTATTATTTATTATAAGTAACTTATAAGTAACTTTTGTGCTATTATTAAATTTATTATTTATTATAAGTAACTTATAAGTAACTTTTGTGCTATTATTAAATTTATTATTTATTATAAGTAACTTATAAGTAACTTTTGTGCTATTATTAAATTTATTATCACTTTTAGGAAATTTCCTATTATAAGTAACTTTTGATATTAGCGTTTGTCAGCCAGAAGAATTGTCTATTATTAGCAGGAAACCATAAGTAATAAGTAATTTTCTTTTTGGGAAATCAATTGTTAATGAATTCATCATCTTAACTACTTTTCATACCTAACCGTTGAGAATTAATTTGAAATACAGTAATATATACTTCGATTTTTCAAGGTAACGACAACACCCGTCATATTTAGTTAACCTTGCACTAAGCGATTATTGTCTCTCGTTTGTTGAAAAATGCTTTAATGGAGAAACCCTTCTCTAAAAAAAAAAAAAAAAAAAAAGAATTCGTCGATAACTTTCTTTTAGCTGCGGAATTTTATTCAAAACTTATCTAAAAAACTGCCTAACGAGCAACAAATCATTGCAAATAACGGAGAATATGTTACTGAATTGAATGTAATTTTTACTTAATTTTTTGGGGGAGTAATTTTGCAAAACGGAAACGAATTATTTATAACGAAACTAAATACTCTGAAAAGGCCGTAGTCAATACGTGTTCGAGTGTCTTTTTGAATATAAACGCATATATATTCACCACAAGTGTCATGCTTCTACTTGTAACAAACTTGTAATATCGCTGCTTTGACATGATTTGAACGAAAAAATAACAAAATAGATTTCAATTCATTTTGTTATTGTCATGCCAAATCATTCTCATGAAAGAAACGTCAAAATAAATTAAAAAGATACGAGATTGCATGTCGCTTATTGTCGCAAGCAGCTAAAACGAGAAAATCGACCAGAATAGGATTTTAATACTAATTTCTGTACTATACTAATTACTACTAATTCATATAATTTTTTTTTCAACACACACTAGCAGAAACAATGTGTGTTTTGGGATGGAATCATGTCTTGATTGAATAAAAGTAATCCATTTTTTTTGTTCGTTTTTGCCTAATTATTGCTTAATTTTAAACTTTTCATGCCTAATTGAAGGATTGATTTTGTTTTTTGGCAGAAATTTCTTTGACTGGACTTTAACTAAGTTAAAACTTAGCAAGTCACCAACCCCCCGCTTTTTTTCTCTCTCAATTGGAGTAGATAGACTAAACTAGCATCCCTTGTTCCCTGTTTAGTATGTGGTTTCCGGCTTTCTCTTTTCCAATTTTTGTACTTTTTTCTTTTTTTCAATTATCACCCGGTTCAAACTCCACCCACGTCTATTGAACAGGTGAAGAGGCACATCCCTTTTTCCCTGTTTAGGATGTGGTTTCCGGCTTTCTCTTTTCCAATCTTTTTACTCTTTTTTTTTTTTTCAATTGGAGCAGATAGACTCAACTATCGACCGGTTCACACTCCACCCACGTCTATTGAACAGGCGAAGAGGCTCATCTCTTGTTCCCTGTTTAGGATGTGGTTTCCGGCTTTCTCTTTTCCAAACTTTTCACTCTTACGTAGCCCCCTGCGCATCAGTGGCCTTACCGCCTTGCTTGTGGTGATATGATTAATATATATATATATATATAGTTTTATAAACTTCATATCGCTCTGGTTAACACCCATCGAACTCTCTATATGGATTTACCAATTAATATTTTCTATTAAGGTAATCTTGTTGGATTAACCTCACTGTTTACGGACTGACACCTATATATATATATATATATATATATATATATATATATAGTTACGTTCTCACACCCTGAATGAGCACTCTGGAAGAATGGTAGATTTTGCTATTATAGATTAAACAATAGCTACTCTAGCATCTACGCATCGCTCATTCAGTAATGAATTAGAGCATTCTGGCCACTGGCGTATGATACATCATTCGCTAAAAGCCTGCCTCCTTCTTCCAAGTGCCCGTAGTTCAGAGGTAGAATCGCCGACTGACGCCCATTCGGTCGGGTTTCAATCCTGGGTTAAATGCAATCGGATGTCTAACCTTACTGATGAGCTGTGATACAGCGAAACAGATCTGTTTGCGGATGACTCTATATATATATATATATAGTGCTGAGATGTGATAATGCTTACCGACAAGATTGTTGCTTTTTAAGTATTTTACTGATAAAAAATATATTTTAGCGGGAAAGTTTTTTGTCGTAAAGTGCTCGATATCGAGATAGAGATAGAGTGTTAATAGGATTAATGTGGATAATTTTGTCTCTTAACTGAGCAGAGTCATGCCGACTTCGAAGTTTCTTCAGGGCACCATTATGATGCCCTCATTCTTCACGGCTTAATTGCAACAACAGCAGATTAAAATTAAGCCCTGACAAGTACGGACATCATAATTGTGCCTTCATGAAACTTTGAAGTCAGCATGACTCTGCTCAGTTAAGTGACAAACTTCTATACATTAATCCTATATATATATATATATATATAGGTTTAGTTGTCATTTCGTAAACGGTGAGGATAATCCAAGATTTCCTTAATATAAATTATTAATAGGTAAATCCATATAGAGAGCTCAATGGATATTAACCAGAGCGTTACCTCCCGTTCCTTCATTTATTTCTTTCCTCCTTCCCCTCACAAATATTGTCATTTAATTATTTGTTTGTAATTTTATGTTTATTATTATTATTTTTATTATGTTCCCTCTTCATTTTAAGAAAAAGCCCATTCGGCAGAAATGTTATGCCAGATGGAGGAATATTGTTAAAGGATCTGATGAGATGAGCTAATTAAGCTCATTGAAATGAACTATAGTTTATAACTAACATGGCGTGTTGAGCTTTCCTTTATAAACTATATATATATATATATATATATATATATATATGGTACTGCGTTTTGTTTTTAACGAAACTTGTGTAAAAGAGTGATTACTGTCTAGATACACAATTATTAAATTACATGACGTGGCAGCTAACAAAGAAAGTAAAAAAAATTATTCATGAGAACAAAAGAATTTATCCTTTCTCCCGTTTTTTTTTTGTTTTTTTTTTTATCGAATCCATCGCTAAATCCGCTGCTATGAAAGTCGGTTCTCTGTGCAGGGCCCGGAAGTTTTTCCCGTCTGAATCTATCCTGCACATTTATAAGACTACCATCCGCCCGTGTACTGAATACTGCTGCCACATCTGGTCGGGTGCTCCAGCTATTCTCCTCGGGGTTCTTGACAAAATACGACGGAGAATCTGTCATGTGATCGACACCTACTTGGCAAACCGCCTGCAGTCACTCGCTCACCGGCGTGACGTGGCTTCCCTGTGCTTCTTCTATAAATACTTTCACGGCTTCTGCTCCGATGAACTTAGATCACTGGTGCCCCCTACGTATGAATTTGGACGAGATACTAGACTAGCTACTAGGTAACCGCAATTTCTACTCCAACAGCTTCTTTCCTCGCACTTCCCTCCTGTGGAATTCCCTTCCAGACACTTGCTTCTCCGACAGCTGCAATCTCCAAGAGTTTAAATGTAAGGTCAATAGACACCTGCTAACACACTAACTCGCATCCATTCTCTTAAATACCCTTCCCATCTACCCAACCCCCATTCTCGCTATTCTTACGCGTCTATCACCTTCCTTCTGACATTTCCAATATTTAACCACTCTTTCTCATCACTTTGCCTTATGTAACCCCCTGCGCAATAGTGGCAATGGAATGCCTTGCTTGGGGTGAAATGATTATATATAAAAAAAAAACTATACAGTTATAGTGTGGTTATAAAGTGGGAGATCAATTCAATATTACAATCAATATATAAACTGATCCCTCATTTTATAACCACAGTCATCCTTCTCTTAGCCACTTCCTGACACTCCCTATAATCTGTCACTCTTTCTCATCACTTTCCCCTATGTAACCCCTTGCGCAATAGTGGCAGTGGAATGCCTTGCTTGGGGTGAAATGATTATATATATATAAAAATATATATATACTGTTATAATGTGGTTATAAAGTGGGGGATCAATTCCACATTACAATCAATATATAAACTGATCCCTCATTTTATAACCACAGTTATTCTTCTCTTAGACACTTCCTGACACTCCCTATAATCTGTCACTCTTTCTCATCACTTTCCCCTATGTAACCCCCTGCACAATAGTGGCAGTGGAATGCCTTGCTTGGGGTGAAATGATTAAAGAAATAAAAAAAATAACGTAAGCGCTGTGTATTACGCTGGAAAACAAAGAGAAACACATATAGAGATAAAATATAATCTTATAGTTTGATTCTTTATCTGTGCGGAATGTGTGGAGCAGGAGAACATCCAAAGGTAGGGTCACGCACACAAAGGAGCCGCCGCGTGCTGGGAGCCAGCGGGGATCTCTGTACTCCTCAGCCCCAAATTCTAGACTTAGATATAAAACTCCTAAGTATTTTTACTTTTTTCTGGTTGCCGCTTTGTTAACGTTCTCTATGGCCGGATGTATCTGTCAATCAACACCGGCTGTCCAATGCTTTTCAAGCCGGTTGTCACCTGTGTTTTTTTTATTGCTGCACTTTGTTGATATCATCTACAGCTGGATATATCTGTTAACCACCCTTGTCCTTTGCTGACCTTACCTACAGCAAAATGTACCTGCCCATTTACCCAATCAAATATTATATATATATATATATATGTGTGTGTGTGTGTGTGTGTGTGTGTGTGTGTGTGTGTGTGTGTGTGTGTGTGTGTGTGTCCGTTACCTGAACCGATTTTCTTGAAAATGTACATAGTTGTACTATAAGCGTCTACGAGTGGTCTTAGCTAGGTTTTTGTGTCGAGGTATCACCGATCAATATCGAAAATCGATCATCGAAAAAATCGGGTTATAGAAGGCGTGGTGCGATTTTAATCAAATTTGATACCCTCATAGACAAAGACATAAGAAACGATATTCAGAAGTTTCAAAGTTGCAGTTCTATCCTTGGATGACTTATTTGACTCCGATATTGGAAATCGATACCCCGATATCCTACCGGGTCTGATCAAAATCAGTTTTTCAGCCCTTTATTTTAGTTTTTGCTTCGGGTTTGGCTCTACGTAGGTATAATTGTAGTTCTTAGTCTCAGCCATGATACCATTTACTCAGACGACTTATTTAGCCTTCAAAATTCAGTTTACGACGAAAAAAATTATTTGATATCGATACCAGGAAATCAAAATTTGACTTACAACCATTCATTCTTCTTTCAGGCTACGGTTTCGCTTTAACTGGAAGCAACTATTGCTTTTTTAGTCTTTTGTGCTAACGTCCAAAGAGTCTGAGCGCCAGGACTATGGATTAGTTTTAAAGCTTTCATTACACCCGAGCAACGCCAGACTATACTGCTAGTTATATATATATATATATATATATATGTGTGTGTGTGTGTGTGTGTGTGTGTGTGCGTGTGTGTGTGTGTGTGTGTTTTGTTGTCGTTTATATGACATGACCTATGTGACTTTATGACCACAAACTGAACATGAATGCTTTGTGTGGGGGTGATAATTTCCGCCTCAGCTCCCGGCATCGTTCGCATCATTCTCTTGCACACATCAAGCTCCATGTTAGCGCAGACGCGGTACAACGTGTTCGTTTGTGTCTTTGACATTAAAAAACAAAAAACAAACAAACAAAAACCAGATGTCTATCAAGAAGAAATTGTTTTTCTCTACTTCCTCAACCTGCCAAAAAACAAAAGTGTCTATTGATTTTCACACAAGAAATGATGGTTGATTAAATAGATACTAAGTCGGGAAAGAGAGGGAATGCAATCACACTGAATCCGAAGTTATTGCACTCTACTGAGTCGACGATTTTGAAAGAATTTGCAAAGCTGTGAAAAGTTCTGCAACCATGAAACTGACATAAGGATCCGACGGGGCGGGCCCATCCACAAAACGGTGAAATTGTTGCATATGTGGATGGAAGAACATGCACGCTAAAATTTTTATTGTGAAAATGGAGGCTAGAAGTTTACTTTAGACTTTGAAGAAATGCGCTCGAGATGACTGCACTCAAGAATTTGTAGCACGTACCGGCTGGTTCAAATGATTCAAGAAAACATTCCAAATTTATTATATTTTCTGTTTTTTTTCATCTGTATTTTGTAAGATTAGCAAATGTTAAATCAAATCTACTGTAGTGTAAAGTGTTAGATTTAAACCCAATTAACATAAAAATAAGAAACAAATTAATTTGCAGAGAGATTATACAAATAGCATCAAACGTAAGAACTTGTAAAAATGATAAAAAAACACAATAAAGCTAAAATTAAAAAGATTGTAAAATTTATTATATACTAATTTACGACCAGATCGATTTACGATCTCTCGGTCGTAACCGATCGTAATCGGAAGTCGAGGACAATCTACACACACACACACACACACACACACACACACACACACACACACACGCATATATATATATATATATATATATATATATATATATATATTTTTTTTTTTTTTTTTTATAAGCGTTTCACCCCGAGCAAGGCATGTCACTGCCACTACTGTGCAGGGGGCTACGTAGAGTGGAGAAAGGCTGGTTAAATATAGGAAATAACAGAGGGTGGGTGATAGGCGGGTGAGGATACCGAGAATGAGGGTTGGGTAGATGAGAGTGTTGTGAGAATAGTTGGGAGTTAGTGTGATAGGAGGTGTCTATTGACCCTACATTTAAACACCTGGAGATTGTAACTGTCGGGAAAGCAAACTTGTGGAAGGGAGTTCCACAGGCGGGAAGCGCGAGAAAAGAAGCTGTTGGAGTAGAATTTACGGTTACATCTTATTTGTTTAACTGTAAAAGGGTGGGACCTAGTTGCTAATCTAGTATCTCGTGTAAATTCGTGCTTAGGCGGCACCAGTGATCTAAGCTCATCGGAGCAGAAGCCATGAAAGTACTTGTAGAAGAGGCACAGGGAAGCTACATCACGCCGGTGTGAGAGCGGCTGCAGCCGGTCTGCCAAGTCAGTATCAACCACGTTACAGATCCTCCTTTGTATTTTGTCAAGAAACCCAAGGAGAGCAGCAGGGGCACCCGACCAGATATGGCAGCAATATTCAATACACGGGCGGATGGTAGATTTGTATATGTGCAATTCAATACACGGGAACTGTTGGAACAGTAATATATTTATTAAGTACCTACACTCATTTTCGATACTGTTATGAAGAAAGAAAATGTCGATACCGACACGTGGGGTCGAGCACGGATCTCCAGACAACAAACGTAATTGTTGAATGAATTGTGCTACTGGGATCACGTGACCATTAATGTTTAGCATATAATGCACTCTGACAGAAGCCTGAGTGTGTTCTGTGTTGTGCATCCGATGTTGTGCGTAATTGAAGAGATTGTTTCTGAGTGAATTACTCGAGATAATTTTTTTCAAGAGGATTATTGTGCATTATTCGAAGGTTTCGTTTAGGACGCTGATTTTATTTGAAGATATCGAAGTATTATAATTCGCTAATAGTGAGTTACCAAAAGTTCCCTTCAGAATAACGTTACGAAACCTAACGTTATAAAAATGGCAACGAAGATCTCGTTCTGAGCTTTTACGAAGATTACAGAGAAAAAAATACGTATCCTACACGTAGTAATTGAAATATTCAGTGGAATACAAGGACAGTGGACGAGCAAAAATCAATTATACTTCAAACGCAACAGCAAGAACTACAGTTACAACAACAAAAAGACCAACATGAATGGCAATTTCAGTTGCAAAAACAGCAACAAATGTTTTTTGAATTGTTCTTTAAGAAAACGGCGGATGAAAAAACGTATCCATTCTAGACGCTATTACGAATTCCATTAGCGAATTTGTATACAATCCAGACGAACGAATAAGTTTCCAAGCGTATCACAGAAGATACAAAGAGATCTTCAAAAAGGATTGTTCGCATTGGAATGACGAACATGGACAATACATAAATTTTATTTTGCCGAAACAACCAGGAAAGATAAATTTTGAGGAAACTCTAGGGATATTATCAACAATTTTCGGAAATAGAACCTAATTATTTAATGTACGGTGGAATTGTCTAAATCTAGTAAAGTGTTACAATGACGATTATGTGCTCTAGCATCGAAGTCCTCGCCGACTAAATTTTAAACTTGACCGGAAACGGACATTCCGTGAACCTGATTACACCTAGATTTCGCTGGGTCGTTGAATAAAGCCTATTATCTGTAGTGCATATCTGGTAGTGGTTGACAGTTTTACCAAGTGTCCTGAAATATTGAAATGCAGAAGACCAACTACCAGAGCAGCAATAAATTTATTATACATTTTTGCAAGGTTTGGCGCACCTGATCCCATTTTGTTGAACAACAGGAAGCAATTCACATCTAGTAAATTCAAATTATTCTGCAAGTACTTACCAATATAACATTACAACGCCCCCTATCATCCAAGATCGAACGGACAAACTAAACGCTTTGTTGACAGGTTCAAAAAATCTCTTTAAAAATCGAAGGAGTCGGAGTCGGATGAAAAAATGCTTCAGCAATTTCTGAGCAATTTCAGCCAAATTTATGCCAAATCCTAACACTAGACCTGGAATGTCGCCGGCGGGATTGATGTTCGTCAGAAAAATTAAGTCTGTGTTTAACAAAATATTACCTAAACGGAAAACGAAAACATCAAGGAGTATCCCTGTAAAGAATTCCTTTAACCCGGCAGAAACGGTATTTTTTTAAAAGATGTAACAAAAGAGAAAAGAATTTTGGAAGATTGGTGTGGTAAAAAAAAGAATTGGTCGAATGATTTACATGGTGCAGTGACCAAGGTGGTAGTATAAACGTCACCTGAACCAGTTAAGACGTAGACACATTGATTTGAAAAGTCCCAGGCAAGAACTTCCCATGGAAGTATTATATGACACATCAACATACCTTGACCACTAGGAATTATTGAACCGCGACGGTACGGCTAAAGAAAAAGAAATACGAACCAGCACATAATACATATTCTAGAGGATAGACTCAGCTCAAAAGGGAAAGTGTTATGTAGGAAGACAGTGTCGATACTGACACCTGTGGTCGAACACGGATCTCCAGGCAATAAACGTAAACGTTAAATGAATTATGCTATTGGGATCACGTGACAATAAATATTTAATATATAAAACACTCAGAAGTCTGAGTGTGTTCTGTGTTGTGCATCAACTCGAAATCTAACCTCGTCAAACTCTCTGCTTCCGGGCAGAGCGGAACACAGACGAGGCTCAGCCTAAGGGCAGAGTCTCGTATGACGAAAATTAGACTAAGTAGCCGATCATTGCCATGTGCAGAGTCTACAGGAAATTTTTCCGCAGGCTTTAGGTCTCGGAGTCCCCACTATACTGTGTTGAGCATTATTCCGGTGTTGTGCGTCATTGAAGAGATTGTTTCTGAGTGAATTACTCGAGAGAATTATTCCGAGATCATTATTGTGTATTATTCGAAGGACCCGTTTAGCACGTTGACTTTACGCGAAGATACCAAAATATCATTCCGGTGTTGTGCTTCATTGAAGAGATTGTTTCTGAGTGAATTACTCGAGAGAATTATTCCGAGATCATTATTGTGTATTATTCGAAGGACCCGTTTAGTACGTTGACTTTACGCGAAGATACCAAAATATCATTCCGGTGTTGTGCTTCATTGAAGAGATTGTTTCTGAGTGAATTACTCGAGAGAATTATTCCAAGATCATGATTGTGTATTATTCGAAGGACCCGTTTAGTACGTTGACTTTACGCGAAGATACCAAAATATCATTCCGGTGTTGTGCTTCATTGAAGAGATTGTTTCTGAGTGAATTACTCGAGAGAATTATTCCGAGATCATTATTGTGTATTATTCGAAGGACCCGTTTAGGACGTTGACTTTATGCGAAGATACCAAAATATCATTCCGGTGTTGTGCTTCATTGAAGAGATTGTTTCTGAGTGAATTACTCGAGAGAATTATTCCAAGATCATGATTGTGTATTATTCGAAGGACCCGTTTAGTACGTTGACTTTACGCGAAGATACCAAAATATCATTCCGGTGTTGTGCTTCATTGAAGAGATTGTTTCTGAGTGAATTACTCGAGAGAATTATTCCAAGATCATGATTGTGTATTATTCGAAGGACCCGTTTAGTACGTTGACTTTACGCGAAGATACCAAAATATCATTCCGGTGTTGTGCTTCATTGAAGAGATTGTTTCTGAGTGAATTACTCGAGAGAATTATTCCGAGATCATTATTGTGTATTATTCGAAGGACCCGTTTAGTACGTTGACTTTACGCGAAGATACCAAAATATCATTCCGGTGTTGTGCTTCATTGAAGAGATTGTTTCTGAGTGAATTACTCGAGAGAATTATTCCAAGATCATGATTGTGTATTATTCGAAGGACCCGTTTAGCACGTTGACTTTACGCGAAGATACCAAAATATCATTACGGTGTTGTGCTTCATTGAAGAGATTGTTTCTGAGTGAATTACTCGAGAGAATTATTCCAAGATCATTATTGTGTATTATTCGACGGACACGTTTAGCACGTTGACTTTACGCGAAGATACCGAATATTATAACACGTCAATGGCGAGTTACTAAAAGTTCCCTTCAGAATCACGTTACGAAAACTAACGTTATAAAAACTTTTGCGTAATATCTGTCCTCCTCTACGGCAGTGCATACTGGACAATCTCCTCAGAGATGAAGAAGAGACTCTACAGAACGATGCTGAAGATACCATGGACCGAGATTGTTTCTGAGTGAATTACTCGAGAGAATTATTCCGAGAAAATTATTGTGTACTATTCGAATGATTCATTTTCGGATTGACAGGTTTGTAAACAAAAGTTAATTCTCGGTTTTAATAATCTTGCAAATATAAAATATACATCTGTTACACGTTATTGTTGGATAATTTGTAAATTTAAAGTTAAATTAATCAGATTTGAAATACGTATTACTTATTTATAGCATGGATTTTTTTAATAAAAGAAAGATTTTATTAATTTTTTATTTAATTTTCCTAGCATTTTTACATGTTTTCTTTTAGCTGGAGATAAAGAATGTAAAAATATTCCATAATTTTTACTTTCCAAGTGCTTTCAGCCACTTCACTTGCCATTTCAAGGATGTTATTTTTCTTGTGTTGTTATTTTGAAAAAATATATAGTTTTTGAAATATCCAAATGTTATGGGACCTACCCGCTGTACCATAATGGACTCTTCTCATGACTATAAATATAGGAAGACTGTCTCAAGTGGACGTTCGGCAATTGATGATTGACAGAGGAGTTGAGTTGGTCTCCACTTGGCAGTCAGCCTGATGTGTAATACTTTTACTTGTTTTCGTAAATATATCTTTGTTACACTAATACCTGTTTTTTTCCGGACCTATTCTGGCCACCAACATTTACCGAAAGAAGCTTTTCCACCTTCCATTAATATGGATCATGCTAGTCTCTCTGAAAGCAATACACTGCGCTTTATCGGCCTCACTCTCTCATCCGATCTCAAGTGGATTGAATACATTGAATCAATAGCTACTTCTACTGCTAAGAAGTTTGTGTCACTGCGCCGAGCCATGAAGTTTTTCTCGCCAGACTCCATCATGTACATTTATAAATTTACCATTCGTCCGTGCATTGAATACTGTTGCCATATTTAGTCAGGTGCTCCCGCTGTTCATCCCGGGTTACTCGACAAAATCCAAAAAAAGATCTTCAATGTAACTGGTCTCGATTTGGTTGTTCGCCTTCAGCCATTTTCTCGTCGACGGAATGTGGCTTCCCTCTGTCTTTTCTGGAAGTATTTTCACGGCTTCTGCTCTAGCGAGCATTAATCAGTTTTTGAAATATCCAAATGTTATGGGACCTATCCGTTGTACCATAATGGACTTTTCTCATGTCTATAAATATGGGAAGACTGTCTCAAGTGGACGTTCGGCAATTGACGATTGACAGAGGAGTTGAGTTGGTCTCCACTTGGCAGTCAGCCTGACGTGTAATACTTTTACTTGTTTTCGTAAATATATCTTTGTTACACTTATACCTGAGTTGTGTTTTCTGCCGGACCTATTCGGGTCCACAGCACTAAGTATAGGGTTGGCATGGATAGAATAAAATTTCGATGTAAAAGTAAAATAAAAAAAATAGAACATAAACACTATTCTTAAAAGAGTACTCAATACAGAGTAGAGCTCATGGTTTATTTACCATTCATAACATAGATATAAATATAATTTGAAATATATATATTTTCATATGACCAAATGTTTTTCTGGATATCCCTGTTTGAGTAGACGCCCTGTGCATCAATAGCATTTCTGCCTTGCTTGGGGTGAAATGATTATAAAAAAGAAAAGTGCCATCGGAGGCAATGAGATGAGTTATGAAGACCAACCGTTTTGAAAAACGCCATGAATTAAGACTTGAGCACCTACGAAGACAGGGAAAATCCTGAACAATAACGATATGTTTCCTTTACTTCTTCTGTGTGTCGAGTCCCTTTAGGGCGTAGGCGATCATGGCCCTCGACATCTCCTTACTCCTTCCCACTCTTAATACTCCTTCTCCTTCTATCCCACTCAATCCCCGCTCCACCACCCATCTGCTCAAGTCTATCAAGTACGTCATCCGTCAATTTCCCCTGTTTCTCTTCCCTTCTATCCGTCCCGTGAGCATTAGATTCTCCAAGCCCTCATTCCTCATTCATTTTATCAGTAACGTAACATACGTGATACACGTTTTGGGGATCATGTCTCGAAAGAGGCATGACTGACTGGGTAGAAGATAATCTCGCAATAGGTTGCCATTGCTTTCTGCGGTAGACTAGTTGCCATCCAAAGTTATAGAACTCAACCTGTCCTGTTATTTAACCCATAACTGGAGGGAAGTGACGGGTTAATAGCTTTCCCAAGGGTATTTGCGTTTAAGTGAATGCAAGGAATTCAACTGGAATTCGAACTCGGCTCCCCGATTTGTCGTTCCGAGCCAATATCCATTGCTTCACAACGCACATGTACCAAAAACTTCAGCTGGCTTTTTCTGATGTTAAGTATCAGTTTCTTTTCCGTGTCCATCCTCTCGAAAACCTCCACGTTGCTCACATGTTCGGTCCATGGTATCCTCAGCATCCTTCTGTAGAACCACATTTCGGTTACGTCATGTCTTTCCTTCATCTTTGGTGAGATTGTCCAGCATTCACTGCCATATTGAAGAACAGACATCACATGACAATCCCGTAATCTCTTCTTTGTCTTCTTTGTTGCTAGCGAAATTTTCCTGTCTCTTAATACTCTACTCAGCTTCTGGAATGCATCCTTGTGCTTTTGGATCTCAGAAATATAAATGTATAGAAACTGCTGTAACCACAAAGTGAGGGGTCAGTTTATATATTGATTGTAATATGGAATTGATCCCCCACTTCATATCCAATATGCTTCTGTAGAACCACATTTCGGTTGCTTCAAGTCTCTCCTTCATCTTTGAGGAGATTGTCCAGCATTCTCTGCCATATTGAAGGACAGACATCACATATCAATCCAGTACTCTCTTCTTTGTTTCCAGCGAAATACTCCTGTCACTTAATACTCTACCCAGCCTCTGGAATGCACACTTAGTCATGTCAATACAGCTTCGGATCTCCGTATTGCACTTTCCGTCCTCTGTTAGAACTCTTCCTAAGTATTTAAATTTCCTGTTTGGTTTTAGTATCTCTAACTTGTAATTGGCATTTTGGGTTCCTCTTTTTGCTAATTACCATGAATTCAGTTTTCTTGGAGTTTATATGTAGTTCTTTCTTTTCGCTTTATTTAACTACTTCTTGTAGAAAATCTTGTAGTTTCTTTTCTGTATCTGCTATTAGCACGGTATCATCTGCGTATTGTTCAGATTGCGACCACTAATGACGAATTCTGACAGGACTTGTAGAGCTCTCAGAATTATGTCGTTGTATAGGTTGAAAAATTTGAGCAGACAACCCTGTAGAACACGGATTAGAGAAACGGTTTGAGTAGACAATCTCTAATCCGTCTTCTACAGGAAGGCAATCTCTTATCATAGTGACTAGACACTGAAATAAAATAAATCCCCACCTTGTTTTTTTTCAAAAACCATCCTTCATCTCATATTTCAATCTCATATTTTAATATTTTACCGGTAATAGACTAACACCCCAATCACCCCGGTTTGACATACTAATCCCATAATGAACCCAGAATTAAAAAATATAGGATTATAATTGATTAAATTAGGATTACAACTAACCAATATTAAAATATTAAAACATGATTATAATCAATTAATACTAAACTATTTTTAAAATCCAAAATTGAAGAGAAAGATGGAAGAATACTTTGACAGAGAAGAAAAGTTGAGTTCTTTAGATTAGGACAATTCAATAAAAGATGAGCCTATGAATGATAGCCGGAATGGCTTGGGTACCGGAGAAGATGAAGTGAGACCAAAATCTCCATTAAAAAGAAACAGGATATAAGAGGGAGAGGGAGAAAAGATTTGTAGAAGAAATTCGATAACAACCAAAATCATGACACCTCTTCCGTTTGGGAAAGTGCAGTAAATTGGTAAGTAGAATTCTGCCTAATTAGCAAATGTTAAGCAGAAAAGATACAAAGTGTATAGTAAACTAACAGACAAGCAGGGAGTTGACTACTGATCACGTGTCATAGAACAACGCAACACACTACAACACTTGTCAAAGCGTGTGATATGACAAGAATGTTTTTAATCATTTCACCCCAAGCAAAGCGATAATGCCGCTAAGACATTACTGACGAGAATGGACAACAGAAGGACAGAAGATGGCGATTGATGTTGCATTTAAAGTTTTGAAGATTCTTGGTGGCAGAGAATCAAAAAACTGGAAGAGAGTTTTACAGGTAAGAAAAGAAAGCATATGGTTACATCTACCTATTTCAACAGAAAAAAAACGATGGGACCTGATTGCCAATTTAGTAGTTCGCTTAAATTTTAAAAAAACGTACTAAAAAGGAAATCACATGAGAATAATTGCTATGAAAATATTTATAGTAATATACAACTTTATATATCTTCAAATATTAGAAAGGTTTTTTTTTTTAATCGTATCACCTCGAGCAAGCCGGTAACGCCACTGATGTGCAGAGGGCTACGTAATAGTGAAAAGATTGGAAAAGATAAAGACGGAAACCACATCCTTAACAGAGAACAAGGGATGAGCCCCTTAACCTGTTCAATAGACGTGGGTGGAGTGTGAACCGGGCGATAGATAGATATATCTACTCCAATTGAAAAAAAAACAAACAAAACAAAGTGATAAGATTTGAAAAGAGAAGGCCGGAAACCACATCCTAAACAGGGAACAAGGGATGAGCCTCTTAACCTGTTCAATAGACGTGGGTGGAGTGTGAACCGGGCGATAGATAGATCTAGCTACTCCAATTGAAAAAAAAAACAAACAAAACAAAGTGAGAAGATTGGAAAAGAGAAAGCCGGAAACCACATCCTAAACAGGGAACAAGGGATGAGCCTCTTAACCTGTTCAATAGACGTGGGTGGAGTGTGAACTGGGCGATAGATAGATATATCTACTCCAATTGAAAAAAAACAAACAAAACAAAGTGAGAAGATTGGAAAAGAGAAAGCCGGAAACCACATCCTAAACAGGGAACAAGGGATGAGCCTCTTAACCTGTTCAATAGACGTGGGTGGGGTGTGAACCGGGCGATAGATAGATATATCTACTCCAATTGGGAAGAAAATGTGTTATATATTCAAATAAAACACTCCCTCCTTGAGTGATTAATTTGAACATACTTCCTTGTTGTCATCACAGATTTTTTTTTTCATAAGCGGCAACCACCAGTTCTTCTTTATCGATACGACACCACAGAATAAATGTCAGGGGGATAAATCAGACGTTAAACGTAGCACCGAGAGAGATGGGAACCAATTAAGAATTTAAACGTCAAATCTTGAACTTTAGCAGGGGTTAATCAGATTTTAAACCAGGTGGCGAGTTGGGGAACCAATTAAGATTTTAAACGTCGGAGTCAGGGGTGGGGTGGAATAAATCACATAGTAAAGGTCGTGGGGGTTAAATCAGATTTTAAACGTGGTGGCGAACAGGATGCAAACCAATTAAGATTTTCACCGACAGGGTTGACGGGGACTAAATCAGATGGTAAACGTCGTGGGGGTTAAATCAGATTTTAAACGTGGTGGCGAGCAGGATGCAAACCAATTAAGATTTTCGCCGACAGGGTTGACGGGGACTAAATCAGATGGTAAACGTCGTGGGGGTTAAATCAGATGGTAAACGTCGTGGGGGTTAAATCAGATGGTAAACGTCGTGGGGGTTAAATCAGATGGTAAACGTCGTGGGGGTTAAATCAGATGGTAAACGTGGCGGGAGATAACTCAGATGTTAAACGTGATGACGAGATGGAAAAACCGATTAAGATTTTAAATATCGGGGGTGAATCAGATGTTAAAGCTGTGGGAGTGGATCAGATATTAACCGAAGTTGTGAGGGAGGATTATAAATCAGATGTTAATCCTGGTGGTAAGATAGAGTGGGAAATTAATCCGATGTAAATCCTGGTGGTGAGATAGAGAGGGAAAATTAAACCTATGTTAATCCTTGTGATGAGAGAGAGATGGGAATTAATCCGATGTTAATCCTGGTGGTAAGATAAAGAAGTGAAAATTATTCAATGGTGGTGAGATAGAGAAGGGAAAATTAATCCCATATTAATCCTGATGGTGAGATAGAGAGGAGAAATTAATCCGATTTTTATCCTGGTGGTGAGACAGAGGGGGAAATTAATCCTATTTTAATCCTGGTGGTGAGATAGAAAGAGGAAATTTAACCGATTTTAATCCTGGGGGTGAGTTAGAGAGGGGAATTTAATCCGATGTTAATCCTGGTGGTGAGATAAAGAAGTGAAATTTATCCAATGTTAATCCTAATGGTGAGATAGAAGAATTAATCCGATGTTAATCCTGGTGGTGAGATAGAGAATGGAAATTTATCCGATGTTAAACTTGGTAGTGAGACAGAAAAGTGAAATTAATCCAATGTTAATCCTAATAGTGAGATAGAGGGAGGAATTAATCCGATGTTAATCCTGGTGGTGAGATAGAGATGGAAATTAATCCGATGTTAAACCTGGTGGTGAGATAGAGAAGTGAAATTAATCCAATGTTAAGCGTGGTGGTGAGGAAGAGGGCTAATTCAGATGTTAATCGTGGTGTTGAGGGACGAGACTAAATCCAATGTTTGACTTATTTTCTTCACGTTAAAGGCCCAAATAAAATTTCACGTTGTCTTGTCTATTGAAAGACTTAGACTCTAATAATATCTTCAGTAGACCGAGCATAAAAATGAGCGCCAAATGACAGCTTTCAGTAAGAAAAAATGTTAGGCTAAAACAACAACAACAAATGAAATTACCTCCACAAACTAATTACATAACCTGGAGCTGCGTTTCTCATCCTTTTTACCCTTGCATAACCCTTAAAATAAATTACATGTCTAAAGAAACCCCTGAACAAAAACAAAATTATATACGATATTTCTCTCATTTTATTTTCATTGCAGTTCATGTGGCAGATATCAAAGCATATATTTTTAAATAACTAGTTTGAGGAAAAATTAATATTTCTTTGTCAAATTTTTCGATAAGGCTAAATAAAATTCATACTCTTCGTTTATAATACTTTATCTGGGAGTTTTTATTCACACAAAAATTTCTCAACTCAAACGTAAAAATAACATAAAAAACCAATATCATATTATATATATATATATATATATATATATACTCCAAAATTAGCAACTAGGTCCCACCCTTTTACTGTGAAACCAATAAATTGTAAAAGCAAATTCTACTCCATCAGCTTCTTTTCTCGCACTGCTTCCCCGACAGATACAATCCCCAAGAATTTAAATGTAAAGTCAATAGTCATCTTCTATCTCACTAACTTGCATCCTCTCTCACTCATGCTCCTTTCTCCGTCCACTCCACTCCCATCAGTATTCTTATCCTTCTCTTATCCACTTCCTGACACTCCCTATAACCTCTCACTTTTTTTCATAACTTTCCTCCTATGTAACCCTCTGCAAAACAGTGGCAGTAAAATGCCTTGTTTAGGGCGATATGATTATAAAAAAAATCTATACATTTATATTCCAGAGAATGAAGCTTAATTAGAAAATTCAGGTTAGAAAACCGTGATAATTTCAAAGATGTTTCTAGTAACGATAAGTTTTCTTCTCAAGCACTCAAACAAAATTTTCCCGGTTAAAAAGAAAAAAAGAAAAAAAAAGATCACTTAGACCTGTTTTTCATCATCATCATCATTTTGCGACCTCAGCCGAGATTCAAAATCTTGTCAGTAGCTGAATACTTGATGCTTCGCCAGAGCTACCAAGGGTGTTTTTATCGTGACACCATCACTAGATGGGTTGCCTACCACGGCTTAAGAGAGGCCCATTCACCCTCATTAAGAGAAGGATATCCCGCGCCAGTTTCCCAACCTGGTGTTTTTTACAAGCTTGCGGTAAAAAAAGATATTATACATAAACTACTGCTTGTAGAAAACAGTAATTTTTAAATGTTTCTTTTTTTTAAACGTCGGTTGCAACGCCTGTTCCTCTTTGGTCATTAAAGATATTATACATAAACTATTGCTTGTAGAAAACTAATTTTCGAAAGGATTTTTTTTTATCTTCTTGTTATAACGTCGGTTGCAACGCTTATTCCTCTTTGATCATGAAAGATATTATACATAAACTTCTGCTTGTAGAAAACAGCAATTTTCGAAAGGACTTTTTTTTTTTAGAAAACCTGGTTGGGGATCTTGATAGTGGTATTAAGGATCCAGTTCGTGTTTTTGCTGGTGAAATAAAAACGCGTTTGAATGTGGTTATCTCTTTACTAACCAATAAACTAATTCCATGCAAGAAAAAAAAAAAAAAAGAAAATGAAAAATAAACGCCATTCAAATTAAAGAATAAAAACCAGATGTTTTTTTTTTTACACACTGTATTGAATTTTTATTTTCTCTCCTTGTTTTGGGTTTTCATTTTGGAACTTAAATAAAGAGTCAGTTTGTCGACATTCCTTTGAGTGTCTGCTGTGAGAGAAAAACAAAATGAAGAAAGGAAAAGAAACAGATGACAGACTGAGATTGTGAAAACTTCCTGCACACCTTATTCATGACGCACAAGCAAAGAAAGAAAAATCCCAGAATCTTCCACGCGTAGAACTGAACTAACAAGAAAACTGTTTTGTTTTTATGTCATGAAGGCAGCCGCCGCGGTACTAGAAAACGGGTGTCTGCTTTTGCAAATGAATAGCATAAAACGATCAGAGGAGAAAAAGAAATTATTTATCGAAGAGAATATAATTAGAACAAAAAAGTGTTAATTGATAAATGAATCAATAAAATTGTGTGAATAATATTGTAGGAAATTATTGAAGCTATTGATGCGTTTCGACCAACGAACGCTGGATTAAACAGGTTAAGAGGTTCATCCCTTGTTCCCTGTTTAGGATGTGGTTTCCGGCTTTCTCTTTTCCAATCTTCTCACTTTGGTTTCTTTTTTTTTTTTTCAATTGGAGTAGATAGATCTATCTATCTATCACCCGGTCCACACTCCACTCACGTCTATTGAACAGGTTAAGAGGTTCATCCCTTGTTCCCTGTTTAGGATGTGGTTTCCGGCTTTCTCTTTTCCAATCTTCTCACTTTGGTTTCTTTTTTTTTTTTCAATTGGAGTAGATAGATCTATCTATCTATCACCCGGTCCACACTCCACTCACGTCTATTGAACAGGTTAAGAGGTTCATCCCTTGTTCCCTGTTTAGGATGTGCTTTCCGGCTTTCTCTTTTCCAATCTTCTCACTTTGGTTTAATTTTTTCTCAATTGGAGTAGATATATCTATCTATCGCCCGGTTCACACTCCACCCACGTCTATTGAACAGGTGTAGAGCCTCATCCCTTGTTCCCTGTTTAGGATGTGGTTTCCAGCTTTCTCTTTTCCAATCTATTCACTCTCACGTAGCCCCCTGCACATCAGTGGCGTTACCGCCTTGCTTGGGGTGATACGATTAAAAAAATAAAAATAAGGAAGTCTTAATAAAAATACGAACAATAATGAAAGTTATTAGAAAGAGATATTTTAAATTTCTGGAACACTTAATGATTAAAGTGGGGTTCAGAGAAGTAAACTTTCAGGACACAACTACGGCTAGGCTTGACACGAAAAATATTTATAGTCAATTTCATATAAACATGAACTATTCCATTTTGATCCCCATTGCCATAATATAAAAAACTAATGATTCACAGTATGTGCCTGATGATTGCAATGTGCATGAAAATTTAAGTAGCCTCTTACAGTAAGAATTAAGGATATTTGAATATATATTTATTACTTCAAAAGTTATATGATTTTGTCTGTCTGTTTGTCTGTTTGTCTCTGTATGTCTATATATATATATATATATATATATATATATATATATATATATATATATATCCGAGTGAATAAGGGACGAAGAAAATTTACAACGTCCAAAACATTACTTTAAAATAATGCTCGATATATAATATTGAGCTGTGAATATTTATTATAAATTATATTTTAGAACATGTACAATTTTTTTATCTACTACAAAGTGTACATATTGTTTCGACATTAAAATTACGATGTCGCATCAGGTGGTGTGAAAGCAATGGAAAGCCTCTTTTCTTATATTTGGCGAGTTGTGTGTGGGATGTTGGTGCAGGTTAGCGATAAGGGAATAAGTCTTGTAAATTGTCCGTTAGAATTTTGAAAAAAGTGAGGTGGGTAGGGAATATAGTTGATGAATGAAAGTGTCGGGAATTTTGTAGACAGATTTAATATTAGAAGATGGGGTATAGGTTTTATGGCCTCATGGCTGCTAGACTTTATTCTTTGGGTTTATTAGAGGGGGAGAGTAAGGAGGTGTAAGGATGGAGAGGGATAGAATTGGACTTATCTTATGTTTATTTGTACAACTATAGAATATTTTTGTATTTAAGTACAGTTTTTATAATTAATCTAATTTTGTATATTTAACCTAAATTTTGAATTTAAGAAATCACTTTTTTCTATAAAACTTTTGATTAGATCACAGTTTGTGGTGTGTAATAAGTAAAATTTGATGTAAGAGTGTTCTTAGTACTATAAAGGTTTATCGTCTCTAAGGGGTCCTAGCTTTGGTTTTTTGAAGTATTTTAGCATGATTGTAAGCTTAGTTCTTTAATGTGTTTGCAGTTTACTGTGGTTTCATTTCTTTGGTTTAAAAGTTTGTTGCTATTCATGTATTTAATGATTTCAATTTTTTCTTGAAGACAAAGGAAACATAGTTCCATTATTGATTTTGCTGTTCTTGCTTGTTTGAGGATTTTCCATTTAACTTTAGGCGTTTTATTTTCGGTTTTTAACTTCCAAAAGTATTTGGAAAGAGACGCCATCTTTTGTTTTTCTTTGTTATTGAAGGATGAGAGGTGATTGTAAAAGCGCTTTTTAAATACATTCATGGTGTTTCCGATATACATTTTTTCATCTTTGGGATTCTCCATAGATGAAATCGAACACATATATATCAGGGATTTCGTTAAGCATCTATTAGGAATGGGGCATTGGTTTGGGGTTATACAGTTACAGAAGTTGTTATTATGGGGCAGACTGGGATTAGTGTTGGAGTTATTTTTGTTGTGTGCTTTTGATATTTTACTGTTATGCACTTTAATTATTTTTCTAGATTGTTGGAGCAGCTATAGCTTAGTTTATTGTATTCCTATTGAAGATTTTGCTTAGAGGGTTATTTTTGGGGAAATGCTTATCTATTAGTTTAAGAAATTTATGTCCCAGTTTAAAGTAAACTAACTGATTAAAAGGACTTTAACGCTCATGGATGGAGAGAGACAATAGTGAGGCAGAGTCGGCTCAGTTCATTTTTTTTACTAGCAGTTATTAAACTTTACTACCAGTTATGAAAGTGTGTTTGCTCATTAACATTGGCTTATCATTTTAGTTTTCCGCAATAATTATGTCATATATATATATATATATATATATATATATATATATATATATATGCACACACACACGCATATATATATATATATATATATATATATATTTTACCGTCATTTTTTATGGCAGAGATACACTCATATATATATATATATATATATATATATACGAGTGACTAATATATATATATAATATATGACTAATATATTATGCTCTCATTATGATTGAGCTCTCTGGAGAAGAAAATTTTGAAAACAGTTTCCACTTCTGCTATATGCGTGACTCTTCAGAAATGAATTGAGTTCTTTCGGTGACTGGCGTGTATATACACTGCTTATATACAACACGTTAAAATTTCCCTTCTCTGATCCCATGCGTCGATGGCTTAGGGAGTAGTGACTCCGACTGACACAAAATCGGTCGAGTTCCGATCCCGGCCAGAAGCAAGTGGATGCGTCTAGCCACAATGATGAGCTGTGATACAGCGAAACAGGCTTGTAAGTGGCTGACTAATATATATATATATATATTCAGCCATAGTGTGTCTCTTCCAGGTCAGTCACGGAGTCATCCTGACAAAGCAAGGCTTGAATAAACATATTAATTAAAGGCCATTTTTCTTGATGGAACTTCTACGAATCTGCATATCTCTGCTCGCTTCAGTTTTACCAGAAACGTAAACAAAGGTCATTTTTGAAAGGATTTAACAGAATCAATAACTTCTTCTTTGTGCCGTGCCTCTTCAGGACGTAGACGATCATGGCTATCCACATCTTCCTAAATCTTGTTGCTTTTAACACCTCTTCTCCTGTTAGTTCGCTAAAACCCCGTTTCGCCATCCATCTACTCATGTCCCTCAAGTATGTCACGTGTTGCTTTCCTTTGTCACCCCTTCCCTCGAACCGTCTCGTGAGCATCAGATTCTCCAAGCCCTTCTTCCTCATTGCATATTCCAGAAACTAAATTAGTTCTTTCTTTTTCATTCCTTCCAAAACGCCGTCGTTACTCACGTTCTCTGTTCATGATTGACAGAAATCTAGACCTAAACTGAGAAGTATTTCATTCGAACTAAAATGAAGTTAACTTTATTGCGCTTACAGATACGTACAAAGAGAAGTTGACACTGAAAATTGAAACTTTTAAATGAAATTTATTTTTAACTACCATTATAGCCCAGCGTTGCTCGTGTGTAATGAAAGCTTTACAACTAATCCATGGTCCTTGAGCTCAGACTCAGCCTAAAGTATATTTGAAATAATAAAATAATTGCGACAATTTACCAATCGCACCTATATATATATATATATATATATATATATATATATATATATACTAGCAGTATAGCCCGGCGTTGCTTGTGTGTAATGAAAGCTTTACAACTAATCCATAGTCCTTGAGCTCAGACTCAGCCTAAAGTATATTTGAAATAATAAAATAATTGCGACAATTTACCAATCGCACACATATATATATATATATATATATACTAGCAGTATAGCCCGGCGTTGCTTGTGTGTAATGAAAGCTTTACAACTAATCCATGGTCCTTGAGCTCAGACTCAGCCTAAAGTATATTTGAAATAATAAAATAATTGCGACAATTTACCAATCGCACCTATATATATATATATATATATATATATACTAGCAGTATAGCCCGGCGTTGGCCGGGTGTAATGAAAGCTTTAAAACTAATCCATGGTCCTGGAGTTCAAACTCTTTGGACGTTGGCAAAAAGACTAAAAAGCAATAGTTATTTCCAGTTAAAGCGAAACCGTAGACTGAAAGAAAAACGAATGGATGTAAGTCAAATTTTGATTTCCTGCTATCGATATCAAATAAATATTTTTCGTCGTAAACTAAATTTTGAAGGCTAAATAAGTCCTCTGAGTAAATGATATCATGGCTGAGACTAAGAACTACAATTATACCTACTTAGAAGCAAACCCGAAGCAAAAACTAAAATAAAAGTGCTGAAAAAAATACAGACATACAGGCAGATAAACAGAGACAAACACAAACATCTTGTCTTATATATATATATATATATATATATATATATATATATATATTATCGAGTTTCTGTACTATTGTAAGAACTGCAACCTTGAACCTTCTGAATATCGTTTCTTATGTCTTTGTCTATGAGTGTATCAAATTTGATTAAAATCGGACCCCTCCTTCTTTAACCTGATTTTTTCGATTATCGATTTTTGATATTTATCGGGTGTACCTCGACACAAAACCTAGCTAAGAACACTCGCAGACGCGTATAGTACAACTGTGTAAATTTTCAAGAAAATCGCTTCAGCCGTTTTGGAGTTTATAGGTAACGGACACACACACACACACACACACACACACACACACACACACACACACACACACACACACACACAGTTCCATTTATAAATAAGTTTAGATATGTGTTTGAGTTAGTAGCCTAGCCAATTTCATTTTGTGTCTTTTTGTTTAGGTTTTTATCATTACTATTATTAGGTGATAAGAGAAGCTCAAGAAAAGTAAAATGTTGTAAGACCGGACGTAAAATTACTGCGGGTCATCTAGCGATTAAAATACTTTCGACACACTTTCATCTTAGAAAATTGATTTCTCCTTTAATTAAAGTAGAATTTGTTAAATAGAAATTATGGCCAAAGTCATTATGGTGAGTGGATTGTTTTCTAAAAGACCCTATTCTTTGTTCATATAATATTTTATTTAAATTTCTTGAGATTTCTCTTGCATATTCCTTGTGACAATTATTATCGGCAAATTTCTCTTGTTGCAGAAGAAACTTGAGTTATGTATAAAGACTCAGTCAATGTGAACCTATGGTTTTTCTTTTGTTAATTTCTGAGGACTGCTTCGGCAAGGTTTGCCTGGTAACTCCCATTTCTCTGCCGTCGTTTCGATTGATTGCTTCCCACTGGCAATGGTTGAATCAAAATGAGATAAATATCTTTTGAACGAGTCCCTGCGAAACTTTACTAGAGTTCCTGTTCTCTGAGGGTAAGAGATTTCTTAGTATAGAAGTGTGTTTGCTCGCCCAAGCGTGTGTCACGTATGGAACTTGACTGTCTGGGTATAAAGTTTAACCTGTTTGCTTTAGTTTTTTTTAAGTGTTTTATCACGTTTGTTATTTTGTACGCCTCATTGTGATAAGCGATTTGCCAAGAAAGGTGAAAATAGCCACTAAGATGCATAGGGTGACTGAGTTTGAGAGAATATGAGAAAAAGAAAACAGGATTAAGGACAGAGAGTGAGTGAGTAAGTGAGTGTGTGAGAGAGAGAGAGAGAGAGAGAGAGAGAGAGAGACAGAGACAGAGACAGAGACAGAGACAGAGACAGAGATAGACGATAAAAGAACAAGAATTAGGAAGACAAACACAACGATTGACATTGCATTTAAATTTTGAAGATCAAATTTGGCTGGAAAACAAGAAACCGGAGGGAGTGTTACAAGTTTCAGTCATCAAACAACACATCAAAAAAAAAAAATGACCTTCGTAATTAAGAAATGTTTGTATACCATACATCGTAATATAAGCAAGTAACTTTTATTTCAAATCAGATTAATGTAATTTCAAATTTTCTAATTTTCCTAAAGAATGCTTTTTTTCTCTTTTTTTTTTACAGAAAACTGTTCTAAAAAAAATTCAACCCTTATTATTGAAAATGGAATCAACCTACTTAGAGTATCGTCCTATTTAGCATTTCTTAATTACGAAAATCTTTTTTGTAACGTGTTGATTGATGACTGTTTTTGGTTCTTAACTATCCAGGAATTAAAAAAAAAATAACATATTTCTAGCAATTATCTAACATTTTATTGAATTTTAGTGACTTTATAGCTCTATGTTTGAAGAGGGTTTGTGAAAAATTAGAATTTATTTTAAAAATAACAAAATTTTCTTTAATTAATTTTAAAATTTAATAACTGAGATAGATTTTTTTAACTCTTTAAATTTTGCTCAATCTCGTTTGTTCAAAAATAAACAAAAACTTAAAGTGGAACATGTTTAGTGGTCATTTAAGTATTTCTCAAACATTAGATAAAAAAATGACCATGTATGGTAATTCTCTTAATTTAATAAAAACAAAGTTTTATCGTAAAAATCTTTAAGTTAAATTATGAAAGCTTTATAAATTTTTTTTAAATCTATCTTTTTTTAAACCATAGTTTTCCCGGAAAACCTTATTTTCATTATAAATAATAATTTTCATAATAAAGTACGTATTTGTACGACCGGCTTTCCTGGAAGTAGATGATTTTTCGTATGAAACCACGCGATACGTAGGCGTTGCTGGCTTTTACACATACTTTTATTTGAAAACCAATGCAATTCAGATGACACAACAAAACAAAGAAAAATACAAAAAAGATATGAATTGACACATTGGATTTCGTTTAAAAAGAATATCTATTGGAGTGCTGAGGATAAATGTCGTAGAAAAACACCGTGCGCGTGCGTGCGTGCGTGCGGGCGGGCGGGCGGGCGGGCAATTGTTCGCACAAGAAACAATAAATATTCAATGGAGTGAAAAAGAAAAAGAATTTACAAAGAAGTTAAGAGAATGATATCGAAAGAAAAGTCACACACACATAGACACGCGAACCTGAGCTCACACACACACATACACATGTACACAGACATGTGCTCGCGCGCGCACCCCCCGACACGGAAACTCCTGCGTAAAAACACCAACTCACACAACCCACTTTTCTTCGAAATAAAATTGAAAGTCACATAATCAATAATACAATTTAATCTTTCAGTTAAACTTGATTTGATAGATGGCCATGAAGAGGTAAGATAGGTTGATAGATAGAAAGATACTAAGAGACTGATAGATAAATATATAGATAGATATGAACAGACTAAGATAGATAGATAGATAGATATGAACAGACTAAGATAGATAGATAGATAGATAGATAGATAGATAGATATGAATAGACTGAGATAGATAGATAGATAGATAGATAGATAGATAGATAGATAGATAATGAACAGACTGAGATAGATAGATAGATAGATAGATAGATAGATAGATAGATAGATAGATATGAATAGACTGAGATAGATAGATAGATAGATAGATAGATAGATAGATAGATAGATAGATAGATAGAACAGACTGAGATAGATAGATAGATAGATAGATAGATAGATAGATAGAAGAGACATGACAGACTACGCAGAAGATTATCCCGCAGTAGGTTGCCATTGCTTTCTGCAGTAGACTAGTTGCCAACCAAGGCTACAGAACCTAATCTGTCCTGATATTTGATTCATAGCTAGAGGGGGAATAAATATATTATATTTTTAAGTAGTAATTAGGGGAGAATCAGTTTATTACCTAAAAACAATATAAAACTGATCCCCCACTTTATGCCCAGTAGGAGCCTTAATCATGTTTTCAACTATTATATTCAGTCAGTCAGTTAAGTGATACACGCTTTGGGCGATCATGTCTCGAAAGTGACATGACTGACTGGGCAGATTATCCCGCAGTAGGTTGCTATTGCCTTCTGTGGTAGACTAGTTGCCAACCAAGGCTACAGAACCCAATCTGTCCTGTTATTTGACTCATAGCTAAAAGGGGAAATCTATCTATCTATCTATCTATCTATCTATCTATGTCAGTCTGTTCATATCTATGTAATACATTTATTCCCCTTTTAGCTATGAGTCAAATAACAGGACAGATTGGGTTCTGTAGCCTTGGTTGGCAACTAGTCTACCACAGAAAACAATGGCAACCTACTGCGGGATAATCTTCTGCCCAGTCAGTCATGTCTCCTTTGAGACATGATCGCCCAAAGCGTGTATCACGTATGGCACTTAATGGAATACAATATTTGAAAACAATTAAAACTACTACTGGGCAGAAAGAGGGGGATCAGTTTTCTATTGTTATGAAGTAATAAACTGATCCCCCCTAATTACTACTTAATAATATAATACATCTCTTCCCCCTCTAGCTATGAATTAAATAACAGGACATATTGGGTTCTATAGCCAATCTATCTATCTATCTATCTATCTATCTATCTATCTATCTATCTATCTAAGTCTATTCATATCTATCTATCTATCTATCTATCTATCTATCTATCTATCTATCTATCTATCTATCTCTCAGTCTGTTCATATCTATGTAATACATTTATTCCCCTTTTAGCTATGAGTCAAATAACAGGACAAAATTGTGTTCTGTAGCCTTGGCTGGCAACTAGTCTACCGCAGAAAGCAATGGCAACCCACTGCGGGATAATCTTCTGCCTAGTCAGTTATGTCTCTTTCGAGACATGATCGCCTCAAGTGTGTATCACGTATGGCACTTAACTGACTGACTGAAGATGGAATCTGATGAGAAAAACTTCCTGGACCGGCAGA
>JBBBDQ010001264.1:912500-920000 GCA_037127315.1 Ascarosepion bandense
TTTTTCATCTGCTTCTTGACTCAGCAATCAATTTATTTGTCTATATTTAAAATAATTACTGGTATTAATGGGACTAATTTTGATATAAATACTTTTCTAGAATCGTTATCTGACGAGCCAAAAGAATGAGTGAAATGCTGCTCAGTTTCTGTAAAAATCAATTATTTTCTCTCCTCTGTTCATATATAAAACAAATGGAATGTGTACATATCGGAATTAAGACATGTATTGATGCATTTGTGTGCGTATTTTATAAAAATCATTTAATCTCAAGCAAGCCAGGAAGGCCACTGGTGCGCTGTGGTTTGCGGTGAGAGAGTGGGAAAATGGTGTCGAAGAAAAGATAAGAGATGGATGGGAATGAAGAAGATAAAAGATGGAAATTGTTGTTGCATTTGAATGTTTGGAGGTTGTAGCTATTGGAATGTTGAAGAAAAGTTAAGAGATGGATGGGAATCGAGTAGATAAAAGATGGCAATTGACGTTGAATTTAAATTTTTGGAGGTTGTAGCTATTGTGATGTTGTTGAAAGATAAAAGATAGATGGGAATCAAGTAGATAAAAGATGGAAATTGGTGTTGCATTGAAACATTTGGATATTGTAGCTGTTGGGATGTTGAATATAAGATAAAAGAGGGATGGGAATCAAGTAGATAGAAGATGCCTATTGACGTTGCATTTAAACTTTTGGGGGTTTGTAGCTATTGGGATTTTGAAGACAAGATAAGAGATAGATGTGAATCAAGTAGATAAAAGATGGAAATTGATGTTGCATTTAAACTTTTGGAGGCTGTAGCTGTCAGAGAAGCAAGCAAACGGAAGTGAGTTCCGCAAACTGAAACTGCGAGAAAAGAAACTATTAGAGTAGAAGAGGTGGTTACATTTAACTAGTTCGACAGTAAAAGGTTGGGACCTTGATATCAATATATTAGTACGAGTAAATACATGGGATCAGGGAACCATGAAAAAAGCTCCTCAGAGCATTTGCAATGAAAATACTTGTAGAAAAGACAGAGGTAAGCCACGTCCCGTCGGTAAGAAAGTGAGTGAAAGGCGTATTATATTTAAAGAAAATTTCACTGGTGAAGCCACTTGCAACGTCAGCAACACCTGTGAGCTAAAGTCAGCTTCAGAAACGACCACACCTCGTTGGTTTCAAGAATTCGATCCTGGTGTATTTGACTTCCAAACATGATCCTGGTTGTGGCCTGAAGAAGTCACTCAAGAAGAATGAACTGAGGAGATCCGTGGATGCTCATTCAGAAACAGATACTTAAGATATGTGAGAGTTGGGAGCGAAGTTGATAGTAGGCCGCATATCAAAATTCACTTCTAGTGATTTGTTTCTCACTTCTCAAACAAGGCCAAAAATTGTCCTGTCCCTGTAAGCAACGTCTCGCTTGTGTCGATATTCAACCGGAATTCCCTCTCTCTTTGTATTTACTCGATCCCACCATGGTGACAGGTAATGGAATAAGGCCGGTTTAAAGTGGGCAGACTAAGGGCGTGCATTTAAATGAGGTAGCGGATAACATATTTGCAGGGCCTGATCAGGTGGATGACGGAACGGTGGTTGCCAGGAGTAACAGGAGTAAACATACTAAGAGCCACAAGGGATAGAGAGACGTGGAGGACCATGATCGCCTACGACCTGAAGGAACGGCGCACATAGAAGAAGAAGAAGAAGAAGAAGAAGAAGAAGAAGAAGAAGAAGAATGACCAAGGCTAAAAAAAAATAAAATCTGCCTAGTTCCCACAACCAACATCTCACTATCGACAATGACAACTTTCGGCAACTCCTTTAGCCAAGCTGTTCCTAAACACACAACACAAACTTGTATTCCTTTTGATCTTGTCGGTAAGGACGAGAGGGGTGGGGCATTCTCTACCGACACTTTAGTGCAATAAGGAAGGTACCTTCGCAGAGTTTAAATCCTCCCGACCGACCACCCATTATTTATTTGTTGTGTTTTGTCCGAAAAAAGAAAGACAATTGAGAGGCAAAGGGTTTTTTGTCCGCCTGAAGGTAGATTGTATCTATTTGTCACTCCAGGCTGACAGGAGGCTACACAAGGCCAGTTTAATGTGTGGAGCCCGTGCGTGTGCACCCAGAATAAGTCTGAAAATGGCCCAGCTCCAGCAACTGTCGGTTCTTCTAGCATTGGTATCACACTTTTTTTTTTCGTACTGCGCTTATATTCATGAAGTCTAGTTACCATAGCAGAGTTTATCAGAACAATTACCATAAGCTAAAAGACACTGAGAAGCTAAAAGACACCGGGAATCTAAAAGACACAAGTAAGCGAAAAAACACCGGATAGCTAAAAGGCAGTGAGAAGGTAAAAGACAGTGAGAAGCTAAAAGACAGTGGGAAGCTAAAAGACCGAGAATCTATTTAAAAATAAAACAGGAAAAAAGAGACACTAGGAAGCTAAAAACACCGGGAAGCGAAAAGCGTCAAAATCTGATTTGCGCTTTCTCTGAAGTCAGAAACACAATTAATAGATAAAATGTAGATTCTCTCGACGAAGGCAGACACTACATTTTAACCCCAGCCTGATGTCTAGAGTTGTACTTGTCAGAGCACCCACGTCACAACTGAATGTGACACAAGGTCAGTTTAATGTGGGTTTACTGGCAATACAGTGGAAAAAAAAACTATCAAACCTCCTCGACATTTACACTGTTTGGGGCCAGGTTAAGCGCAGAGTAATGACTCCAGTCCCCTACTGCCTGAGTGTAGACCCCCAGGGCTTGAGCCTAATAGCCAAAGAGTGAAAAAAGTGTAACACTGCTCGGTTAATGAATCTCGAATATCTCTTCATAAGAAAATGGCTAATATTACAATGACTATAATCAAAGCCTTTTCTAATGAGTTCTTGATCTTTAATAGCGATCAACGTTTGACGATAGTATGTAATTGGATAATGCCGACAATAGCAAAAGATTATATTCGCAGTCAGTGAAGCCTGAATTTACTGTCATCGAACGAAATTCCTAACATAGCATTAAAGTAAGCCTTTGAGGTTTTGTAGTTTTTACTTCGTGAGTTACTTTGATTCAGTCTATAAATTTGCTTGTAAAAATTCAGTAGTATTAGATTAGATAAGTTTAACACATCACTCACTAAGTCCCGAGCCAGACATATAGATGGCGCCACTAACAAAAAATCCATATGATTTTTATGAAGTACTAACAAAGATGAAGGGAAAACTTGAAGCAGCTGAAATGTGGTTCGACAGAAGGATGCTGCAGATATCGTGGACCGAGTATGTGAGCAATGACGAAGTTTTGGAAATGATGGAAACGAAAAGGAAATTAATAATGACCATTAGGAAGAGACAACTAAAGTTCCTGGGACATGCAATGAGGAAGGAGGGCTTGGAGAACCTGATACTAACAGGCCAGATAGAGGGAAAAAGAGACAGAGGAAAGCAGCGGATCACATATTTAAAAGGCCTGAGCAGGTGGATGACAGAACGGGGGCTGAGAGACGTTACAGGAGAAAGCGTGCTAAGCACCACCATGGATAGGGATACGTGGAAGGCCATGATCGCCTACCTCCTGAAGGGACAAGGTACATAAAAGAAAATCCTTCAAATGGCACATGACAAAAGTTGGGCACAATCAAATTATTAGTTTACAAATTACAGTAACTTAAGTGAAGCAAATGGAAAAATCTTAATTTCGTGTGTCGACAAGGCATTCCTTTCTGATGTGAAAAATACTGTTCAAACAAAGCAATGGCATGATAAGTGTTATCCAGACTCTGCTTCGTCAGAAACAACGGTTAAGAGGTGGCATGCTGACTTTAGGCGCAGTCTTACAGACACAAATATGCTGAACGCTCAGGTCACCAAAAAAACGGTAGTTGTCCCGGAAAATATCCCCAAAATCCACAAACTCGTTTTGGCCAATCGTAAATTGAAGTTGCGTAAGATAGCAGAAGAGTTGAACATATCAGAAGGCGGTGTATTCACCATTTTGCATGAACATTTGTCAATGAGAAAGCTGTGTTCAAAGTAGGTGTCTCTTTTTCTCACAGTCGATCAAAAACAACACGTCGACTATTCAGAGCGTTGTTTTTCAAATGTTTCAACGCAACAAGAAAGAGTATTTGCGTAAATATGTGACAATGGATGAAACATGGATCCACCACTTCACTCCGGAGTCAAATCGGCAGTCAGCTGAGTGGACAGCAGCAGGTGAAAGCCGTTCGAAGCAACAAAAGAGGCAAACATCAGCAGGCAAGATTCTGGCCTTTGTATTTTGAGATGAGCAGGGTATTTTGTTCATCGATTACCTTGAGAAAGGAAGAACCATCAATAGTGAATATTATATAACATTATTGGTGTGTTTGAAGGAAGAAATCGCCAAACAACTGTCACAAATGAAGAAGAGAAAGTGATCTTTCACCAAGACAACCCTCCGTGTCACAAGTCGATCGCAACATGAATTTGAATTGCTTCCGTATCCAACCTATTCTCCAGATTTGGCTTCCAGACCTCAAAAGAATGCTCCAGGGAAAGAGATTTGGCGCCAATGAAGAAGTGATATCGGAGACTGTGGTGTATTTTGAAGCCAAAGACAAATCGTTCTATAAAAAAAAGGCATCGAATTGTTAAAGAAGCGTTGGAATTAGTGTATCTCCATAAAAGGAGACTATGTTGATGAATAAAGACGAATTTTGCTTAAAAGTTGTTGTTTTATTAGTTAGGCACGGGATTTATTTAGTGATGTGTTACCACATCGGCACAATAAAGTAGCATCCAGTAAGGTATCTTAAGAGAATGTAAGGACAGCTTGTTTACCATGGTTTTTACAGTTGAAGTCTTCGTCTCTCTCTTTATTTCTCTCGCTCTCTCTCACTCACACCTCTTTTTATATATATATATATATATATATATATATATATGGTGAAACTCCACTTGTGGCCGAGCATGACAACTTTGAATTTAATAAAAAGATTTTTATGGTTCACGATTCTCTCGATGATGTCGTCTGAGATGACTCAATTTTTTCCCAATTAGTCGTGGCATTGATTTTCGCTTGAACCCACAGATATAATATCCACTGGTCAATTCTTGTGTTTTGATTTCAAATGGCGAGTTAGACTACTCTTATCCTTACGCAGCTTCCCACAGACCTTACAAGAGAAGTCATTCTGAATGTTAAATGCAGTCGTATCAAGTCTTCTACTATTTGCACGGGGACCTAGAAATACCTGGGTAGGTGTCCAGGCGCGCAGAAAGCCCACGGGCAGTGAAAAGCCCCTTACTTCTTGTCAGAAGCTTTTTCTAGGAGAGGACACTCTGAAATAAACCTTGAGAACAATTTCAGTGGTCGATAATTTTAACTTTGTTTTGCCATTGAGAAATGCGGTTTTTATTTATCCAAAAAGTGACCAAAGGATTGTGCAAGCTCAGTCCACAATAATCGAATTCACACACACACACACACACACACACACACACACACACACACACACACACACACATATATATATATATATATATATATAATATCGGCCATAATTATTAGGCCACCACAGTTTTTTTAATACTATTTTTAGTATTTATTGCCAAGTGGATAATTCTAAATGAAAATAGAATGGTTCTTTTGTTAATATTACTTTGCAAAATTTTACATGGCCAATAGCGACAATTTACCCATCGAACCCTATATATATATATAACATAGTGATGATCCACGTATACTGTCTTAATATGTATAGGAAAAACTACTAAAAAGTTGTAAGTTTAAAAATGTATTTTTTTGACAGTATTTATTTATTTCTATTATTATATTTGATATTTCAGACCGTCCTCGATATATATATATATATCCAAATGACATGTAGGTAAAATCCCCCAAAAGATCCTATTAATATTAATCTTATTGATATTAAAAGTGATCCCGGTAGAAGGATTGATGTAAATAGTATTATCTATTTACAGAGCCAAATATGCATATTTTCAAATAAAACTCCGAAAAGTACATATGTCGTATGGCCATTTGAGCGTAGAATCTTCTCTTCTTCAGCGATAAAATCTTTATTATGCAAATACAGGGCAAAAGTCATATGCCGAAAGTTAACCCAAAAAGAAATTAATGAATTTCATGTATTAATTTCGTTTTGAGTCACCTTTTAATATATATATATATATATATATAATCATTTCACTCAAGCAAAGCAGGATCGCCACTGGTTAGCAGGGGGGTTACAATGCGTGAAAAAACTAGGTACATGGGATGTCGAAGAAAGAATAAGGGATAGATGGGAATCAAGCAGATAGAAGATGGCAATTGACGTTGCATCTAAACTTTTGATGATTGCAGGTTATCAGGGAAGCAAGAAAACGATAGGGATTTCCACAAACGGGATGTGCGAGAAAAGAAACTGTTAGAGTAGAAGAGACGGTTATATTTAACTATTTCGACGGTAAAAGGGTGAGACCCAGATACCAATCTAGTAGCATGAGTAAATACATGTGGATGAGGTACCAGGGAAAAAGCTCATCAGAGCAGGTGTCATGAAAATACTTGTAGAAAAGACAGAGGGAAGCCACTTCACATCAGTGAGAAAGTGGCTAAAGAAAGATCAGGATCGATTATATTGCAGATCCTCCTTTGGATTTTGTCGGGAACCTCAAGATGAATTGCAGAAGCACCCGACCAGATATGGCAACAGCATATGCACATACGAATGGTAGATTTATAAATGTGCAAAATGGATTCTGACGAGAAAAAACTTTCTGGTCCATCACAGTGACCTAACCTAGAATGGCTGGGTCACTGTGTCGGTTATATATTTGATAATTGTAATTTCGTTCGGTTTTTAGATTTTATAGTTCGGGTAGATTGAGCTCAACAGTCCATCTAGGGAAAGGAATACTTTAAAGCCTGATTTTAGGCCCCGCTAAGTTGCGGTCATATCCAATACTGGAAAAACTATGGAAGTAAATCCAGACAAAAAATCCCGGAGTAGAGCCCGAAAGGCGGTTTGCTGTCAACAATGACAAATTTCCGGGAACTCCATCCCCAATATTAATGTAATTCCTTTGGATCTTGTTCGTACGGCCGAGAGGAGTGGAACATGCTGCCTGGGCATTGCATGTACTCCATATACCATCGCCCAGCCGTACGCCCTGGATTCTGACCAGACAAGTCACTACATTTATTCCGCGAGATAAATGAATGCCTCTTCTTTAATAGCAGATGATGGGTCAAAATAAATTTCCTAACAAGGAATTAACTTCTCTCAATACTTCGTTAGTGTAATGACGGGTAAGGCACATGGGACGCTTATTTGGGAGTGGCTCTCATCTTTTTTTTTAAGTTAAATTTTAATGATTTTTATTCTCATTTGATATGAACTGAAACACCTAAATAAATAAATAAATAATGTTTTAAACGGCCACAGATGTTACTCCTTAAAGTAGATTGTTGAACAGCGCTTTTTATTAAAGCTTAGAAATTGATTTTTTGAAACTAGTTTTT